>VWZI01006238.1:305594-363013 GCA_013396835.1 Psilopogon haemacephalus | reverse complement strand
CCCCTTCCCCTTTTCTGTTTGGCAGTAAATAGATGTCAGTTTTGTCTGCTATCAAGGAGGCTATTTTAGCTACTTGAAGCCAATAGTGTGGTTGTGTTGATCAGATACTTTCATGGCCTATGGGCTTAAGTAGCTATCTATAGTGAAACTGCTCTAAATAATAAAATACTTTACATATAAGTAAATATGCATTGATTTTCTGTTTCAATTCAGATTGTTTCTTTAACATGTTTATCAGAAGCTTACTACAACATTAAATACTATTGCATTTTAGGTAGACAACTTTTGCTAGCAACTCGAAGCATACATTGGAAACTCCTCACATTGAATTCCATGCACACCTATTTTAAAAATTTGTGCTTGTAATGTCATCTGTTTCTGAATTTTCTTTCCTGTGGTTAGAAGAAAAGGTGTGGTGTGTGTGTGGGAAGGATATTTGTAGTGGAATGGTAACAGTTTAAATTATTCTCAGGGATGTAAAAAGTATGTATTTGGTAATATCGTAACAGGTCTAATCAGTACTCTTTTATTCTTGCACAGTTAAAACTGCACCAAGATCTCCAGATCGACGTACAAGCCGAGGTATCCATTCTCAGACAGGCTCTTTCTCAGCTCCAGCTTTAGCTACAAGTAAGGAAAACCTCCCAGTGCTTAACACTAGGATTATCTGCCCAGGTAATTATTATTTTGAAAAATTTGGTTTCTTATAATACTTTAATGTTGCCTTCAGTTACCCTGCTCACTCCCAAACAATTATTTTTACTTTGTGCCCTTAATTTGTTGGAACCAGCATACACATCTTCAAGTTGTATTCACATAGCAGGCAGGACACGATTCCTGATCATTTGATTCTGGAAAAATTAAATTCAGGGTCTTGGGATCATCAAATCACAGAATGGTTTAGGTTGGAATGGACTTAGTCCAATTGTCTGTCACAGGTAGGGACATCTTGCAGTAGATCAGGTTGCTCAAAGCCCCATTCAACCTCGGACACTTGGACCTAGGACCTTTCCAGGGATGGGACATCCACAGCTTCTCTGGGCAATGTGTGCCAATGTATCAGCAATCTCATAATAAAAGAAATGTTAGATCCAATACAAACCTACCCTCTTTCACTTTAAAACTATTGCTCCTTCTGTTTTTCATAGGTCCTGGGAAGAAGTCTCTGTCTTTCTTGTAGCCCTCTTTATCTATTGAAAGGCTTCAATAAGATTTCTCTTCCCCATGTTTAACAATCCAATTCTCTGCCTTTTATCGTTAGAGAGGTGCTTGCAGCCCTTTGACTATTTTTGTGGCACTCCCCTGGATTCACTTTAAAGGAGTCTGTGATTTTATTGTACTTGGGTCCACAGAATTGGATGCAGTACTCCAAGTGGGATCTAACCAGAGTGGAGTAGAGGAACAGAATCACCTCCCTCAACCTGCTGGGCACACTTACTTTGCAGCCCAGGATATGACTTGCTTCCTGGGCTGCGAGTGCAAATTGCTGGTTCATATCCAATTTTTCATCTGCCAGTGTCCTTAAGTCCTTCCTATCATTTATCCTAATCAGTGGAGGCTGTGAAGGGGCTGAAGGGCAGAGCTGTGAAAAGCTCAACCCTCTGAATAAAAGGTGTCTGTTGATGCCTCTTTGAGTGTGGGTAACTGAAACAACAAAATCTACTGTGCAGTAAAAACAGTAAAAAAAAAATCTATTCTTACCCTAATATGTTTAGTACTGGGGCACCAGTAAAACAATATTTCAGTTAACTTTATCAGTATAGTTAAATTATAATGCAACTGCAATCAGTTTAAGTGAAAACTTTAGAATGTGCATTCCACAGTGCTTCATAGAGTGGCAAAGATATTACACAAGGTAGTCATGGTGAAGATATGATCTTTCCACAAATGTAAGTTAATTAAACTATGATTCTATCAGCTATAAAAATGGTAAGAGAATTCCTTAGAAATTTTTGCAAAGGAAATGACCAGAGGAAAATCAGAGACAGTTTGGAGATGAAGATTAAACTGAAGAAAAAGCTCTAGTAGTCTTTTTAAATGTTGGATTGCCTATTCAGTGATCATTAGTCTGAAACCCTGAATTTTCTTTTGTTTTTGGTTTTTTTCTCAATGGTGGTACCTGAAGAATCAGCTACTGCACTGAAGCATGGCTGCCTTTCTGGTCAAGACAGCCAAATATCTGAAAATATAACTGATATAAGTAGAAACCGAAATAGAAACACAATAATTCCCTATATGGATGTAATGAACTTTGTGTCTCAGGCAGGCTTATGTTAATATGTTTCTCTGCTTATCAAATACATATTTTTTCTGTCATTGTTATTTTTCTGTATTTCTTTTTTAATCAGGTTTGAGGGCTGGTCTAGCTGCTTCTATTGCAGGAAGTTCAATTATTAGCAAAATGTTGCTAGCCAACATCGATCCATTTGGTGCTACGCCATTCATTGATCCGGATCCAGATTCCCTGTAAGAAATATTTATTCCAAATGTACTATTTTGCTTTAGGTTTTTGTTGTTGTTGTGGGGTTTTGTTTGTTGTGTTTTTGGTTGATTTGTTTTGCTGTTGTTGGCTAGTGATGGTTTGGGGGGGTTTTTTGCAATATTTTTGTTTTTACATTCTGAAATTCTTGTTCCACTATCATTTTGTAGTAGACCTCAAGGTCTGAAAACAGGTTGGATTGTGCCATTTTAGTTATGAGTAGTGCAAAACTGTCTTACAACAGCCAAAATACTCATAGAATGCCTTGAGCTGGAAGGGACCTTAAAGATTACCTAGTTCCAAGTCCCTTGCTGTAGGTAGGGACACCTTCCACTAGATCAGGTTGTTCAAGGTCCCATCCAATATGGCCTTGAACACTTTCAGGGAAATGGCATCCAGAGCTTCCCTGGGCCACCTTGTTCTAGTGTCTCACCACCTTCACTGTAAGGAATTTCTTCTTAATGTCCAGTCTACATTTACCCTCTTCCAGCTTAAAACTGTTATGCCTCATCCTGTCACTACAAGCCCTAGTAAAAAGTCCATCCGAAACATTCTCATAGGACCCCTTTAGATACTGGAAAGGGGGGCTACAATGAGAGATGTTTGCACATTTACCCCTTGCTCACTCACCACTAGAAGGAGGAGGAGGACAGCAGTCCTTCAGAGCTGGGTTTTCGTGCCCAAGCAGCTGGTCCGAATGTGGGCTTCAGCCACACCAGCAAGATGTTGAAGTGAGTCTGGGCACCTTGTAGTGGAGAAGGAGTGTTCCACTGAGGACAGGAGCAGTGGAAATTCATGTGCTAAACTGCCTCTGCTTCCAAGAACCAAATATAGCATTGACAGATTATGGATGGTATCTGAGTTGTGGTCTAGAGCTCCCCTAAAATAAAGTAGTGTGTGCTAGCAGCATCAGCCAAGCATCTAGTATTAGCATGCCTAAAGACAGCCTGGGTACTCAGCCCAGTTAGTGCTGCTGTCCTGGAACTGTGCCCAGGACAGCTCTTTCCTTGAATCCCACTGTTATTTTGAGTAGAGAGGAGATAGCGTTGGATGTGATAGGGTTTCATCTTTGGCCCACAGGAAGTAACTTCTACTCACAAAGGAGCTAGTGGCCAATCTGTCTCTTCAACTGCTGTTGAATTCCCTCAGAGATGTCTCGTGGTTGATGTATCTGTTCTGATACCAACCACACTCTTATTTTAAAGCACTATGTGTCCAGATACTGTACACATGTACACCTAATTATTTATTTTCTTCTAACAGGGAGGGATATTCAGAAAAATGTGTCATGAACAACTACTTTGGAATTGGATTAGATGCAAAAATTTCACTAGAATTTAATAACAAACGAGAAGAGCACCCTGAAAAGTGCAGGTAATATAACTGTCAGTGACAGAACCAGGATATTTCTATTATTTTCTTTCCCTTATGTCTTTGTTTGAGTTTATTGACTGTTGTCACATCCTGCAAATACAAGACAATAATGTATTTCAATATGCAATTGTTGTTTACCTGTTTTCAGAAGTCGGACGAAAAACATGATGTGGTATGGAGTACTTGGCACAAAAGAGCTACTGCAGAGAACTTACAAGAACTTAGAGCAAAAAGTTCAACTTGAGGTAAATTTTATTTATGGGCAGAAGATTTTTTTTTTTGTTTCCACAGTATTTAGTGAAGAATTTGGGCTTCCTCTTGAAACTTTTTTTAAGTTCTTGTGGTCAACCTAAACTGACCTCAAAAGGTGTCATGTAAAAATATGCTGTGTAGGGGTTTCTCAAGTGGGTTGTTTGTTTGAGTAAAATATCAGTACTTAAATAAAATACCCAGTATAACATTTTTTGTAATTACAAAGTTTTTAAAAAATACTATATAGGTAGGATTTAAGAAAGATGTTGAGATGCTCAAATGTGTCTGGAGAAGGTCACCAAGGCTGGAGGGGGCTTGAGCGCAAGCCCTATGAGGAGTGGCTGAGGGAACTGGAATTGTTTAGCCTGGAGAAGAGGAGGCTCAGGAGAAAACTTACCACTTTCTACAGCTACCTGAAAGGAGGTAGTAGCCAGGTGGAGCTTGGTCTCTTCTCCCAGGCAACCAGTGATGGAACAAGAGGACACAGTCTCAAGCTGCACCAAGGCAGGTTTAGGCTGGACATTAGGAAGAAGCTTTTCACATAAAGAGTGGTTTGCCACGGGAATGGGCTGCCCGGGGAGGTGGTGGAGTCACCCTGGAGGTGTTTAAATGGAGACTGGATGTGGCATTTGGTGCTATGGTTTAGGTGATTATATAATGTGTGATAGGTTGGACTTGATATCAGAGGTCTTTTCCAACCTGATTAATTCTGTCATTCTGTGGTCTGTTTCTTAATGTTTGTTGCATCAGTAGAGGAGACAAAAGCATAAGTGAGCAGGCAGTAATCAGAAGGAAAGAGATAAGAAGTTGTTATCCTTCAGGCTCATTTAAAACTATTTGAAAGCTTGGTTACACATATAGAGAGAGCACACAGATGATCTTAATCAAAAATTCCTGACAGACGAAAGAGGATTCTGAATGTGAATCACAAGAAGCCCAACTACACCACTTGAGCCCTTCTCTATTGGGTGTGTGAGACAGTCACACAAAAGAAAGAACAAGGAACAATAAATGTGGTGTGAATTATCGAAGCATGGTTATTTTTTTGGTAACTTGTAACATAAAATTAAATCTTCATGATACTGAGAACTTAAAAGATGTAAATGATTATCAAACGAAGGAAAAGGCTATGGGACAGAAAACGTGATTTCTCTTTTTTTACTTCATGCTAAATATTTCAAACAGAAGTTCATGATACTTATATGAATAATTTTTTTTTAAATTTTTTTTTTTTTAGTTGAAAGACTATTTTTAAATATCTGGAACTCTTTCTCACTCCTCTGAGATTCAGGAGGATTTTGTCTGGTAGTGGCAGATTGCTGTTATTTAAGTGCCGGGTAATTATCAAGGAATTATGCAGTAGTTAGCAAATATAATGACAGGAAAGAATGTTATGTATGCTGCAGATAGAATTCTAATTTAAGGATATTTTGAATAAGATTCAAGTAAGACTTAAGAAGGCATTCAAATCTGACCTTTCCATAATTATTTTTGAGTGTTTCTGGAAGTAAACCATCAAGTAAGAATTTCACATGTAGTATTACCTTGCACAATATTAGCCTTATGCTAAAACATGTGATGAGGTGCACAGCATTGAAAAATTAAAAATACCAGTTTCAGGAATGGGAGACAGACCTCTGCTATGATACAGCATTTATTAATATCACAGCATATTTTGGATACTGTGACATTTTGATTGAAATGTTAAATTCTGTCTTGTGACTGAGATTAAATCATAAGAGAGCACTAAGCAGATTCTGGAAATAATTTTGCATCTCTTTCACCTTCTGATAAAATTGCTATGAATTTTGCCCTTATTTCTTGAGGATTTCTATTTAATTTGTATAATTTCAATATCCTTTTGAGGGGCTAGTATCTTGCATAGCAATCTCATTAAAGGCAACATCACCTGTGTCTTGGGTTTAGGAAATGAAGACAGATACTCTTTAACACTTCTCAAATGAGTTAAAATAAGAACACTCTATGTGAGATTGGAAATAATTGGAAGTTTAAATGGAAGTATTATTCATAACTACATACAACAGTACGAAAACATATAAAATACAAAGCTTCATAGTCCACCTCAGCCACAGTTCTCCAAAAACCTCCTTAGGCCAAAGCTTTTCACAACCTCCCTCCAAACCTATGAACCAGGCCAAAAATACCCAAGCCTCCATGCTTCCTCCCCACCATACCTCTCTACTCACCCCCATATCAAGCCATTTTTCCGTGTCCAACCTTTGGACCTCTCTGGCCTCTTCTGAAGGACCTTACGGAACTCTGTGGTTCTTAAAGACATCTAATCTTAAACCTATGACAGCCTGCAAATTCACAATCCACAAAGTGGCACCTTGTATTTCCAGCTTGCTTCAAATCTACACTTGTGGCACTGCTGCAGAACTGTGTTTTGGACTCTCAGTTGAATGGTTTGGGATGACTGGGCTCATGCCTGCAGGCAGTTGTATGTCAAAAGCAATGTCACTGATGTCTGTAAATTTACTCTTGGCCATAAGAAGGGTGAGGTTGACCCACATCATCCCATGATTGTATTAAGCAGTTTATGGAGTTGCTTATGGATCTTGGAGAATAAAGATGTAAGACAAAAATGCTGAATGACCAGTCATAGGAGTGACCTCTTAACCAGGAAATCAACAACTCCTGGCCACAGCCAGGGTAACTCTGGGGTTCATTTCTAGATTTGCCTTTGCACTTTCAGGAGGAGGTTGATGTTATTTTTACAAGAAGCCAAGTACATAATGTTGACAGCACTTATACTTAACTACATGTTTGTGCCTATGCCAGAATTATTTTTTTTTTAAACTCAATGTAATGAATTTATCTAAAAAACAAATGCATTACAATTTTGGGAATGCTGATATGGGATGGAAGACTAGTTACTGAATGACTAAATTAGGCTTTTTATAGTGTCCATAGCAATCTTACTGTGTGCAGTCAGCAAGACAGCTTTCTTCTTTGCATAAAGGTTTTAAATGCTTGATAGAGCATGGTCTGAGTGCATGAGGAGTTTCACAGTAAGGGATGTGAAAATGTTTATTTGGAGAGTTATAGAACACCTCTTCTGTACATACACCAGCATACAGTATCTATTTAGTTTTCTGCTCAGCAAAGATTAGTGCTAAGATTGGGGAGAAGAGGTTCTGCATTAGAGGTGCTTCACAGCATGGAGGGAATAGGGATATAGACTTGTGTTAAACCTCCCCTGCTAGCTCATTTGAAGCCTGATGTGCTAACAATGTCTGATTACTTCTATCCCATTAACTGTATACTGAATAAGATTTTATCCATTACAGTGTGATGGACAGTACATCCCTCTTCCAAGTCTGCAGGGCATAGCTGTGCTAAACATTCCCAGCTATGCTGGTGGGACTAATTTCTGGGGTGGAACCAAAGAAGACGATGTGAGTATTATTTAAGAGAAGTAATCTTCTGGGCAAACCCAGCAATAAATAGTAGCTTATACTTTGGATAGCAATTCTTATTCAGGGAGACCGTTTGACTTCTTTTGTGTCCATTCCAGCAAAATGTTCATACTAAGGCTTAATGATTTTTAAAAAAAATGTTTGTATGAGTATTTCCAGAATTTTTTTTTTACAAACTCACACGAATGATGTTTCTTACAACACATTCCTGTTTGTTACATTCTAACAATAAGTAAGGTAGACAAGGATAATCACCTGAATTTTTCTCTTGTTCTTCAAACAATTTTGATCTAAGAGATGATGATTCAGAAAATGAGGACTGAAGCATTTAGTGACTAATAATTTAGTGGGGATAGTATTCTGGTTTTAAAATATTTTTCTCAATGAGTTTCTAAAACATTTTAAGATACCATTTTTCCCCCTTCCTCACATCTCATAAGAAATGTTTCACTGCACAGATACCTAAACAGCTTACAACTTGGAGCAGTCTTACTGATGCCATTCAGCAATCTTGGGCTGCTCTGAAGGGAAGTGCCACCTGGATGTGGCACAAAGCCATGGCAGTTGTGCTGTGGAGCACTTACCCTGAGAAATGCCTCGTTAGCCTTCTAGCCAAAGTGACTGCCTAATGCACTGGAGTGAAGGCTTCCAGTGACTTGGTGGGCAGCAAGGATCAAAGTCCCTCAACCTGTTCCCTGTCATCTCCTTCCCTGAGCCATTGCTGCAGACAGGCCAGAGTATACAGTCTTGGATATGGACCCTCTTGTGCTTCACATCCAGGAAATCCTCTATCAGGAGACAGGACCTGTCTGGCTATGACTTTTGAGATCCTATCAGGGATTTTCTCTGGTCTGGTCTCAAGTGTCTCTGATGGTTTACTCTGCCCATGGTGCCAACTGAGGTAGAGTACCACTCAGAGAGGTGATTTCTTACAGTTAAGCTCTTACTGGAGTGATTTCCCATGCTGATTTCCCTTCCTCATTGCTCCCTATTGCATATCAGGATGAAATGGTCTATCTTCAGTTGTCCTTAGTATCTCCTGCCAGACCCAGTTGCACTCCAGACTAAGACTAGTCCTGTGGCATGACTGGATTCCTGTGCAGGACACCAGGTGGCAATGGCACATGCGAGACTTTCTATACTTTGTGTAAGCCATGGAAATTCAACATTCTGGCTGGATTTCAGGGTATTTGTTCCATACAGAGGCAGTTTTCATATTTGCAGTGGATAATTGTATACAGTGCAAACAAGATCCTCTTCAGTATGAATGCTGAATGTTTAGCAAAGCTGAGCATGGACTCAGATGTTGCTTTCCAGATAATTCAGAACATAAGCACTTCTGAGAAAAAAAGACACCATTATGCCTCTTAACTTCAAGAACCTCTTAGATATTAAGTACATTAACCAAGCAGTTTTGAACTGGCCTTTCATCTTGCTTTTACAAAGCAGTCTGCATGCTGAAACATGCCATCTTTCCTGGAAAAGGATATGCCTCATCATTCAGATATTTGAAATGCTGTTAACACTACTGTTTTCAAATAATATTTGCCTTCTGTCTATTCTGTCTCACTCATGACTTTGGAGAGACAGTGTAGGTACCCTACAGTAAATAAGAGTATTTAAATCTTGAAAATGAATCTGTGTTTCATTGAACATACAATCTCAAGCACTAGATTTACCATAAAAAATGGAATATTTTATTTCCCTTTCAGATATTTGGTGCTCCATCATTCGATGATAAAATCTTAGAAGTTGTTGCAGTATTTGGCAGCATGCAGATGGCAGTTTCAAGAGTTATCAAGCTGCAACACCACAGAATAGCTCAGGTTTGTTTCTTAATTGAAAGCATGCAACATGTTTGGCATCGGTTTGGGATGCTGGCGGGTAGTGGTACTCTTGATGACCGCCACCTGTACATTAATCAAGTGCTGACATTGTTTTCATTTTAATGGGTAACAAATTGTCTTCAATGATGAATGAAGTATGAAAGGGTTTCATCCTTGAGACAGCCCTGGAGGGAAGCCACGGGCTCCTAGTAATCAACATATTTCAGGTGGCCTGTCAGTTTCATTAGTATTTATTGCTCTCTAAAATAATGTGTTTGTTCTTTTGCAGTGTCGGTCAGTGAAGATCACCATACTTGGTGATGAAGGGGTTCCAGTGCAAGTTGATGGAGAGGCATGGATCCAGCCCCCAGGAGTTATTAAGATCATACATAAAAACAGAGCTCAGATGCTAACACGAGACAGAGTACGTTGCAGAAACTGTGTTAAGAGATAGCATTACTAACATAGGTTTCAGTAACTCTTTGACGTGAACAAGAATAGTGCTTACAAAACTGTTTTATAACTATTTATGTAACTTAGATGGTTGGTTACGGTTATATAATTTCTGTCATAAGTTGGCGTAAGTGACAAAGCTTCGATAGCTTTTATCAATTTTACTAGTGCCATTGCTTTATTCTTGTTAATATATAGTAAATCAAGACACAGTAGCATAAATAGCAAAATTTTATAATGTCCATTTTTCAAAGTAACCTTCTGCAGGTTTCTGCCTTTTTTTCTTCCTGTCTTACTAAACCACTCCTTCATGACCCGGTCTCAGACAGAAGAGACACAGGCAGAACCCAGTCACAGAGACACTGCAAAATTTATGGTTGTCTGGGATCACCATGTGAAAGGTGTTACTGCCTGTCAGTTTTTCATCCACTAATTAGATGTTGCATGTAGGATGACTTAATAGAATTTCAACTCTATTTTAGTAAATTTCTTACTTTTCATCACCATTTTTTGGATTTGAATCGTATATTAGTTTCAGACTTAGATCTTACTATCCATGCAAAATGCTCTTGTGTTACTGTCTTTGTGTTCTTACTGTCTTGGAAGATGCTTTTTGAGGATAATGAGAAGGAGATAGAGAGGTTTTTGTAATGTAATGTTATTATTTATACACCTAATTTATACTAAATTATGTTATTTGTAAAGCTATTTATATTAAATTTAAAAGTTACTTATTTGTTAAACTAATTTTAACTAAAATTTTACATAAATTAAAATTTATACAATGTTAGTTTTTAATAGGTAAGAATACTTCAAGTGCTGTCAACTGAATGCATAATTCATTTTAATTAGGCCTTTGAAAACACCTTGAAGTCTTGGGAAGACAAACAGAAGTTTGATTCCTGTAAACCTGTCATTCGATCTCCCTTGTACCCTCAGCAGGCTGTTGATTTGGCTACAGAAGAAGAAGTTGCACAGATCCAGCTGTGCTCACAGGCTGCAGAAGAACTTATTACCAGGTACAGTAAAATTAATAATTTTGGATTGCAAATGTAGACACTAAGACTGAATTATTCATGCAAATGCATGTATAGATGTGGAAGTGTCTTATTTTTCCTGGGTTCTGATTAATGTTTAGTTGCCACTCTGTTAGTTACTATTTATTTTAATGGTTTTTTAAGGCTCTACTTGTTTATGTATGTTTTTCTTCTATATTTATGTGATTTTTATTTCTGTGTGTTTATATATTTTTTTTTCTTGTGGAAACCAACTTTCTGAACCAGTGGAAATGGCAAACTGGAAAGCTTCTTTGCAGAAAGACTTTTAATTAAAACTTCTCATTTTATGAAAAAAAGAAAAATGTATTTACTGAAAAAAACCCCAAACCCTTAGAAGTCATCTTTAGAAGGCAACAATGTGGATGTATCCACCTGGCCTTATTTCTTTTATAGGCTTTTTATCATGATTTCAAGAAGATGTGCACTTTTCAATAAAATGGAAAGTTTTCTTGAAATCTTGTACAAGTAGCCAGTTAGCACACCAGCATTCGAGGACCCCAAATAGCCAGATAAAATCTTCATAGCTTTTTGCATTCATCCACTCATTCATTGTTATTGCAGCTTTCTTCTTCATTCCTGATGCTCAAAATCTTTGCCTCTGTTCTCATGGACAGTGTAAAAGTAATTTGTCTGGGTTTAGATGATGGTGAGCTGATAATATAAAACTGATCTCACAGCCTTGCTTACATCAGTAATTGTTATGGGTTGAGATGACAGTGAACTGATAGCATAAAACTGATCTCGCAGCCTTGCTTATTTTCAAGAACTACTTTCTTCCTGAGATGCAAGTATATTAATAATACTTTTAACAGAAAAAAACCCAAAACACCAAAACCCAAAATAAAACCTAAACTTTTTGGTGGTTGTCTTTTTTTTGGGGGTAGAGGGGGAGAGGGGGCATTGGTTGTGGTGGGGGTTGTTTGTTTTTCCTAAGATAAGCATTTTTTTAAAAAAATCAGGGCATTTTATAAAGTTGCTATTTGGTTTATTGTGATAACAAATCATCTTAAGCGTCAAAATCAGTCCTTGCATTATGTGATGAGTTGCACTGTTAATATTAAGGAAGGAATTTAAGAACTCCTTTTTATACTGTACTGGTGAGTCAAGTAGATGAAGAAGAACAATTTCAGTTATAAATTAGCTAAAGTGAAGTTTAGCGAAGACCATTTTAAAAATTTACTGTTCTGGAGATGGTCCTGAAGTTGTAATTACAGCTGGATCTCCCATAATCTCAAATGGTTTCAGCCAATTTTAATGTCACTTCTCAAGTAAGTGCAATGTTTTTTAACATAACTTCAAATAAGTTATCTTAATGTACTATACATTACACTATACTTTAATTAATAGCCCAAACACTTGTGGTGTGATTTTTGTGTAGAATTTGTGTTCTAAGACAAATAAATCTATCTTATATTTCAGAGCAGTATAAATAATCTGTGTGATGGATATAATTAGTATGAGTTGCTGTATTACTTGAAAATACGCCTGTATTTCAACTTTTATTACAAAGGCATGTATTTTTTAATTGTATATTTCCTCATCTGATAAAATTGTGTTGTCTTAATATTTATTTTTTAAAGGAGGTAAGAAATATTTTTTTTTCTAATATTTTTGTAGGATCTGTGAAGCAGCAAAAATACATGGCCTCTTGGAGCAGGAGCTTGCTCATGCTGTTAATGCATGTTCACATGCATTAAATAAAGCCAACCCAAGGTTTCCCGAGGTAAAGGAACAACAGAGATTTATATATAAGTAAATAATCTGTAATATCTGTGTGCATACGCTTGTGACATGGGAGGTGTACTCCCTGTCCCCACATTAAATGATGATGATTCTTGATACTTCTGATAAACAAGGCTCCTAAACATATATACACAAATTTAAATGAAATTGCTTAACATGTGAATGGGTGTTATATTTTCTCCCCGTTTTTCACAAATTTTAAAGGTGAATGTAAAGAGAAAGTTACTTCTGATTCTGAAGGCGCTGCTCTCTATAGCAGCACAGAGCCTCAGTCCTTCAGGTGCATAAGGAGACACCTGGTAGAGATCAGGATCAGTGGTCCTGAAATTTATTAGTAATACTATGAATGGGAGTTAGGATAACTGTCCTCTTACAGAAGAGTATTAAAAAGAAGAGTCCTGTCCTGGTGTTAGATTGCTATGCTGTCTGAGAGTGTAGTAGATGCAGTTTCTGCATTCATCAGCATCCTCCTCAGCTGATTCTCTCTTTTATGAATGTTGCATGTTAGAAAGGGATATTAATGACTCTTAAAATGCAGACCTCCCACATGTTGTTGCAAGGAGTGAGCAGTTGAAAGGGAGATAATGAGTTTGGATTAGGGGCATGATAAGAGTATGTCTCTTGCCTTTTAGAAGCAGTAGAGAATTTGCTCCATATGCATCAATTGTCCAGAACCAGGGGTGCTCATCCAGAAGTGATGCAGCAGTGCATCAAGTGAGGTGATGTAGTTCTGAGTATGAGTAAACCAAACTCAAGTCAGCAAACATCAAAAACAATAGGCAACATAAGCTCATATCTGCTTGCAGACAACTGTGTAGGTATGTCCCCAGACAGAGTTGGAGGCATGACAAAAGCTGAAAAGGTCAGTTCTTGTGGATGCATTTACAGCAACGTTCATGCTTAATTGTTATCCAGGTGTTATGCAGAGAATGCAGATGGGAAATGAGTTTCCTGATTTCTCTCTTCACACTAGACTGTCTGAGTATTTTCAGGGATTAAAATCAAGAAAAGTTAATTAGGTAGAGGCTGTCTATATCTAATCTAAATTTATGTATGGTAAATATATTAGTTAAACTTTACTTTTTAAAATATGGCTAGCAGCTTACTTCTGTTAAGCATAAGGTAAAAAATTCAGATCAACAGTCACTGTTAAATGGGCCCACAGCTTTTCTGCTAGGCTTTGTCATCCATTAAAAATGTGGATTTATCTCACAGGTCACTTGATGATCTTCAGTATTGTATATGGTCATATTAAATGAAATTGAGGAAAAGACAGTAAACAAAGACTACATTTCTGTTTTCTTTTTTCAGTGCTGAAGTTGTCAGTGAATTGATGTGTTTCTCCTAGGAAAAGATACTTAGGATCTTCGCTATAAGCCCAAGTACTTATTGTCAGTCTGACTTGCATCACTTCCAATAATTTTTTATGATGCTTATTCCTCAGAGCCTTACCAGAAACACTGCCATGGAGATAGCTGTCAATGTGAAGGCCCTACATAATGAAACTGAATCTCTGCTAGTAGGAAGAGTTCCTTTGGTAAGGTCACAAAACACATTTGTGTTTATTCCCTCATTTGATTATCTGTGATTTTTTTTGTTGCTGATGTTTTTTTTAACTGAGTTTTTAAAAATACTACAAGAAACTGTAAAGTATCTTGCACAGCTTTTGTGGTCCGGATTGGAATGACTTGTGAATTCTTGTCCTAGGTTGGCATCCATAGTATCTCACTTCAGATATCTAAAAGATCATTGCCTGGGCTCCTCTTTTTAATAGTGGAGAGAAACAAGTATCCCTGTTGAGGTTAATTCGCACTCAGCTGTCTCAGAGAAAAAAAAAAATCATCTTCTGGAGATTTAGCGTTTGAGAGAATTTCAGGAGTTCTGCTGTTTTTGTTTTGTTTTTGTTTTTATGTTCAAATTGTTATTACTATTGCCCCATATTTCATATTGAATGAGAAATCAAAATAGAGACATTTCTTTAAAATTTAAGGTAGTTCAAGAAGAGGAATTAGAAGAAAAGGTTTGAGTTGGTGCCATACTAGGACTAATTTATCAAAGCAGTGTTGAAGTAATGCTATTATGCAAACTTTTCCATTGAAATCTTACCTTTCTGTAGCAAACTGTGATCTCATTATGCTGCCCAACTAGTTCCTTGTTCAAGCTCCAAAGCTTGTTTTGATTCATTTGTCCATTTCTGATTTTTGCATGTTGTATTTCTGCATCTCATTATGGCTTGTGCAAATGTCTTAATGAGTCTACATCAGACTCAGTTTTTAAATAGAAAGGGCAAATGGAAGACACTGACATAATCTTCCAGAGTTGTCCATTGCACCCATTTGACATAGTGCTTCTTTATTTCACAGTAGTGAAGCATCCTGGTTAACCTTACTATGTATTTTATAATGCTGAAGCTGCATGTACGTTGGTCCTTCACTCTGTGAAAGCAGAGACAGATTAAATGTAAGGTGTTGGGTGATGTATCAGCCATTGCCATCATACACTGTTTTCAAAGTTACCTTTCCCCTCTGACAAAGATGGATGTTCCTTTTTTATTACATTCCTATATTTATTTATTTTTTCCTCTTCAATTCTCCCTCATGTCTCTCTTTTATCATCAGTAAACCAATGCCCTTGTTGCATATACTACTTGGTAAGCTTTTTCTTTGATAGCCATTTACTAGCTCTTGAGTCAGGAGACAAAAGAAATTTAAATACATATATAAGAAGATTGTGATTCTTGCCACCTCCTGTAAGATGTGATTAACAAAGCTCATACAACAGTATTCACTAGACATCAGTTGATGAATTAGCTATAAACATCACTTTAAGTGAAATTATAAGATGGGATGATGAAGCTGATTTGTGAAATCTTCCAGATGGTTGTGGCTGAAATACAGTTTGAAAAAAACCCAAAACCAACTATGTTTGGTCTGGATATTTTCCGAAGGCACTGTTTTCATTTTGACTTTAAAAAAAACATTTCCAGCCCGGAACACAGCACAAGCTAACAATGTGTTAAGGGAAAACTATGACAGAGTATTTTAATTGAAGGAACTGATGTGACCACACTGAAATAAAATATTATCATATTAAAAATTTAGTTTGGAAAATATAGAAAAAATCCTTTATTTTCATTGTTTCATTCATAATGTTAATTTCCATCTTGGAAATAAGCTTTTCCAAGATGTTGTAGGAGGAAATTTTACCCTAAATTGCTGACTCTTCCTTTGCCATTATTGGTTTGGGTTTATATCAGGGGCAATATTTCAGATGCGTAACACTTTTTCACCATCAGATGGGAGAGTTTTTTGTCCCCAGGCAAAATGTTTTCCTTTGAGAATCAAGCAGTTAGATGAATGCTTGCTGAGAAAGACAGAACTCTTTGCTTCATTCATCTATACAAAATAGATGATTTCTTAAAATGAAAATACAATGTAACTTCTCCAAAGGCTAGTGGTCTGTACTCCAAATTAACTGGACTGTTCAAATTGGGGAAAAAAAGAAAGAAGGCAGAAGAAAGGTCAGAGTCTGCTTAAGGGCACCAATTTCCATGAACTGTAGAAGATAAAACAACATGATAGCAAGAGGGGGTTTATATTTCCAGTATTACTATGCTAAACATCAGTATCTTACCGAAGATGGTCGCTCCTTTGAAAGGTGGTAACATATGCAACTAGTGAAGGAAAGGAAAGAAGCTTTTTTAGTAATTAATAAGGGCTTGTAATTTATCACCAAACCCCAACAACATCAGAATCTTTTTCCAGCATTAGAGATCAAAGATTCTCTTCCATCTCCATTTAAAAAATGTATTAACTAAGCTATAACTTCCAAAAGCATATTCTGCACTGCTTTGGGACTTCTAGTTCAAAGAGAAAAATAGATGCACCGCTTGCTTTATTAATGATTCCAAGTGACTCATTTCAGGATTCAACTCTACCTCAAAATGGGGTTTCAGCAACCCCAGGTAAAGCCAAAACAACTTTGCCAGGGATTAGCTGTCTGCCTCACCTTATCCTCGCAGGTTCCACTTTCACAACAGCTGCAGAACAGATTTCAGACAAGGGTTTTAAGTAAAACTGGGTTTAAGGAACTCCATGGGGTTCCCAAAGTGTTAATAAAGTCAATTTCCTGTAGTCAAGCTTTTTACTCTGCTACCAATTTATTTTTGTGTTTGGGCTTCACTTATATTTTTGGCTTTTTGCCTCCTGTCTGAGGCTCCAATCAAGTCCTCCTCCTTCCCACCCTCAGCCAGCAGCAGTGGCTGTCACTCCATGTCTCTGTAGAAGGAGTCATGCAGGTATTGCATCACCACTGGAAGACCATTCAAAATGGAATATCTTCAGTAATATCCATTTCCCTTTACCATAAGAGAGTGATCCATCATATGAAGAGACCTGCAAATAGCAATTCAGGCTTCCTGCCATGTATTCAATTCTTTTATACAACTTCTCATACAAGGGTTTTCCAGGCTTTTGCCTATCTGGTCAGGTTTTATCTCTCTTGAGCTGTAAATTTCCATTTCTAGTGTGTTCCAATATTGGTATTATCAGATCAATTTCACTTATGAAGACTCATGATGATAGTGATTGACATCTAGGTCCAGATGCTCTGTGCCAATAGACTCGGATCTCTCAGTCATCCCTTCTCATTGGGACCATACTAAATGTAGTATAGGGTGCATCTCTGAAGGAGAATCTGACTTGGGAATACTATTTGTTTTCACCATTTGTTTACACTCACCATGAAGTCGTCATCTGTTTGTGTGTAGTAACAACATATCTAGATTTAAATGTTGTATCCTAATACAACTAAAAAGACTATTTTTCTGGACTGTTTATAAACAGCAGTTAGAGTCTCCTCACGAAGAACTGTTGTCTGATGCTTTGCACAGCGTGGAAACAGAGCTGAGAAAGCTTGCCGAGATTCCTTGGCTTTATTATGTTTTTCAACCCAATGACGATGAGGTGAGTTTGATTAATGCTTTCTGTTTCTAATTGAAATTAATTTTCTTTTGATGAGGAAGACTAAGTTAGAATCTGTCATAATCTGGAGAGGCACTTTGATTAATGACGTTGGATCATTTTTGTCTGCCGTGAAAAAGCACCTAAAGCTTAGGGCTTTTTATTCCATTCCCTTTTTTGAGTGTAAAGATTTTGAATTGTTATTTAATAAATGAAACATGTACAGTGTTAAATCCTGACCTTATTCTTTATGGTTTTAGTTTTTGAGATTGAATAGATTACCACATCAAGCATTTAATTTAACTGTCTGGTGTTAATTAAAGATAAATATGTCTCTTTTTTCACATAGGATCCACCTCTGGATTATGCTAAAAGAAACAACAGAAGTACAGTCTTTCGCATAGTGCCAAAGTTTAAAAAAGAAAAAGTTCAGAAGCATAAGACCAGCCCTCAGCCTGGTATGTTTTTTGAAATTACAAGAAAAATAGTAGAATTTGGGGGAAATGTGATTTTATGGTTGTTTTTGATAACAGGTGACATGATGCACTCTACCTTAAGAGTAAAGGCAGAGTGAAAAGCACTGAGCTAACTGGCATCTTCATTAAGAAAGCTTTCATTAGGATCCCAAGAATTCCAAGTGAGCCGAGGAACTACTACAAAAACATTTAGCTAGTTTTATCATGCAAAAGAGGACCTGTGTCTGTGCTGGTGGTTACATTTGATTAACTCATAGCAATCCAAGCTTCCTGCGAAGCTTCAGTTCAGGTTTTCCAGGTTAGTTTCAGAAGGTGCACAATAGCTTTTAGCACATTGGTTTAATTATCCAGTTACCCTTAAATTTCAGATGGTTTCTAAGTTCAGCGAGTGAGACAAATAAAAATTGTAGATAATGCTCATTTTTTTTAATTAGAAGAAGCTGAACAAACTCCACTCTCCTCTCTTTCTACTCTTATCCATGAACTTGCTTCCTTAAGATTATGTCCAGGAGGTAATCAGTGATCAGATGGTCATAAAACTGTTTCTGCATCTTTACCTTTTTAATGGACAGCTGGTCATAACCTGCAAAATCTTGCAGTCATTGATCAGACTTTAGATTTCAGATTAGACTTCAGATTTCACTTAATTGTAAAACTGATCAGCATTGAATAAAGTTGCAAAAGTACAGTAATAAGTAGCATAATTTTTTTTTTATATATATATGTGATCTTATTGGGACTAATGTGGGCAACTAACCTTAGAGAACAATGTTTTACAGAGAGCTTCTTAATGGCCTATGTAACACAGTAGCTTGAAGAGTACTTGTTGCATTAATTAAGAATGCTAGATTCTGTTAATTAAAGCTGGACTTGCTTGCTGCCATTGCTATATCTGAGGAATGGTTGATACTTTAATTTTACGTGTTAATTAAGTTTTTGAAGGCTTCTTCTCTCCCTGGATGACTACTAATAAATTAATAGCATAAAGCAGAACATTAGTCTTTTGCATCACTGTTCCTAAGATGTTTTTAATGGGAACTTGTTGGGACGTGAAGTTTTAAAGGCTTTACTGAAGAAACTGGAGTAAAGCTGAAAGCATGGCTGCAAAGCAAAGAACCCCAACTTTATTTACGTACTTCCTCATGTATACTGCTAACCTGTAACCTGCATGTACAAAAGGAAATTGTCAGTTTTTGTGGAGTTGACACCTCTAACCTTTCCCTTTGCTAGCACGGCAATTCTACTCTGTTTTCCACTCTTCTTTGGCCTAACCTTTGCTTGTGATGCATTTGAGCATGTAGAAATTAAGGGGGTTTTGCTCTTAACTTTGGTAGTTCAAAAATGGGGCACAGATGAAGTTGCTGCTTGGCTGGATCTGCTCAGTTTGGGAGAGTACAAAGAAATCTTCATCAGCCATGACATCCGAGGCTCTGAGCTTTTACATCTGGAAAGGCGAGATCTTAAGGTATTTCCTTTGTGCTACTTTTCTGCTATTGACCATTTTCTTTGACACAACAACAACCAATTTTTTTCTCCTTTCCCTGCACTTGTTATGTGCTTGTAGCTTGGCTTACACTGTGCAAATATGCAATAAACTAATATGCGCTGAATTTCTGGCCTGGATTTCTGAAGTGCTGACTCGTACTCGCAACCAAGAATATCTGTGTTATCTGAANGAATGATAGCATTACACTTCTTCAGAAGGCATAGGAAAATTACATTTGATTGTCAGTATCTTACTGGCATCAGTGTAATATATTGTTATATTCAAGAGTTCACTGTTTCCATTAAACAGGATCAGTACGGAGGTGGTGATAACAGTTGTGAATCTATCATCTACTGCAAGGTCAGCAGCTTTGAGCAGCTGCTTCAGTTGATTTATCTATATTGGATAGAGTGGGTGTGAGGCTGATAAACAGCTTAATAAATTGCATCATTGGATTTGAAGGTGTTGGTGTTTGTGTGTCAAGAGACCTTCACAGTAGCTTTTATTGTCCCTGGCCAAACTCTGCTTGATCTTAGATTTTTAAAAGGAGCACTTTCTTTTGACTTCAAAATTATAAGACTTTCTTTCTCTGATGGTCTGATTGATAAATTTTGCAGGGACAAATTTTACCTAGCTGTCTGAGGCTGTTATTTGAGCTTGCTGGTCTTTTTCAAGAATGACTTAAGTGCATCCATTATACGTAATAGAGGCTGTATCTTTGGGGATTCATTACATGATTTTTTTCCGGGAACTCAATAGTAATGAGCTCTTGATAATGTGTTTTGCAACTGCTTTTAGCACGTAAGAGAGGAAATGGGATATTGTATAAATTGCAAACATTTACATTTAAAGTGCAAGTCATTGCTCTAGCCACAGTGAAGCAGTCTCCAGGTAAAGGCAATATTTTCACACGAATAGGCTATTTTTCGGTAGTTTAAAAAAATACAGTATGAAATCCTGATGTTACACAGTGGTGCTTGCATTGTGTGACTGTTGCAGTAGAAGGCAGTTGCTGAAGATAGCTGTTTTGAGCTTCTCTATTTGGCTCTTTTGTATTACTTTACCATTTGGTATTAGATCACTTAAGCTTCTTTTCATGGAAATTAAATTCCTTTCTTTCAAGATGGTTTCTGACATGGAGGGACAATATAAGGACAGTCCTTTCCTGCAAAAATGTAGAAACAGAAAACTGTTCAAACAATCCACCAAAACGTTCCAGTGACAGATGTTGCAAGTCTGTGTTTTGAATGGACACTGAAGAAATGTAAATCTTAACTGGGAATGTCAGCATTATCACAATTGTTTGCTAAAATGTTTTTAAAATTAAAAATAAGTCAAGATGTCAAATTTGTTGGACTAAACAATGGTGGGTAAGATCAGTGTTAAACTAGACATAGCTTCTGGTACCAACTTGACTGCATGCCCACTTCAACCAAGCAAACATCTGCAGCAGAGCAACCTGTTGCTAAGATTCATACTGATTCAGCATAAATAAAACCCCATAACAAAGGCCTATACCCTGAGATATCTAGAAGTTTGTCTTAGAGCATACTTTCTTCTCTATCTAGTCCTGCCTGGAAGCGTACACAAGGTTTTAAATTGCTCAGCATAGTTGGATGAGGAGTTGCTCTATATACCATTTGCCATAGGAATAGAATCACAGAATCTGAAATTTGGATTGGAAAGGATCTTAAATGTCATCTAGTTGCAACCCACTAGCCATGGGCAGGGACACCTTCCACTAGACCAGGTTGCTCAAAGACCTGTCCAACCAGGCCTTGAACACTTCCAGAGAGAGGGCATCTTTCTTCTCTGGGCAACCTGTTCCAGTGCCTCACCACCCTCACAGTAAAGATTTTCTTAATATCTAATCTATATCTTCTTCAGTTTAAAACAGTTAGCTTTTGTCCCATCACTGTGCTCCCTGATAGAGTCCCTCTCCTGTGCTAATAGAAGTCTTGCTCTAGAATTGTGCCATCTGCTCATTAGCAGATACTGAGAGCTTCCAAAACAGTGCTGTTTGTAAGGTGGGCCAGGCTTTTGGCCAAGCATAGCTTGTGCTCTGTGTAGCAACACTGAATTTGAAGAGCAGTCTAGCACTTGTCGTGTTGATTACACATGGGGTGTGATCTCTGCAGGTAGCCAATTAAAGATGGCTCAGTGAGTCTGCAGTTTTCTGCCCAGTAACCTGAATTGATGTCAGGATGTGCAACGTGGTACCCAGGAAAGGAGGAACGCATCATCAGTTGCCCTGTTAATTTTTCCTCCCTTTGACTGTTAAGCTGCATAGATGGGTCTGTGAGCTATAATCTGCCTACATCCTCTGCTCCAGTGCAAGGCTTGTGCTTCCTGCCATGCTAAGTGGGCTTGACATTGATTCACAAGCAGTTAAGTCACACAACAGATTTACCTCTTTTACCTCTCATGTCTACAACAGGAAAAATCATTGCCTGCTTTAATTGAATCCTCTGGACCCACCTTTCCTTCTGTGGTCAAAACTAGAGATAAAAAGCAGCACAGAAAATAATTTGATGGAAATCTCTTCCTTTGCATGCACCACTGAAACAGATCAATATGTTGACTCAATAGTTGGGCTCCTCTAATTATATTTCTGCATAGCTTGTGTCTTCCATTTTCAATTAGGTCTGTGTGGCAACTGGTAAAGGAGAACATCTCCAAAAGGAATCAAGTACCTTTGCCTACCCACCCCCTGCTCTCCAGCCTCTCATGCCTAATTTTATTTAGAGGAATCTTAGACTTTTACGCCCATCTGATTTTATTTCACTTGAGGAAAGGTTGGCTAATGAATTTCTACCACAGTGTAGAAATTGTAGGGGAAAAGTCTGTTTATTACTTCATTTTTAAACCCTATTTTACAAGCAAACTCATTGAAAACTAGACTTGATTTTTCTGAACTAAATGCTGGCATTCTTAGCATTGATAAATATGTTCCTATGCACACAACTTAGTAATCATCAGAACTGCACCATGTTTGGTAGGATGAGGATGATGTGTCCTTGGAACTCCACAGCAATGTTGGTTTCCTTGGAGAAAGAGTTCTTGTGCCTCATGTCAGCTTAATGAGTGGTGCCAATCCATCTGAAGCCTGTGCTGAGAACTGCAGCATTTCATCTCTGTGTTTTACAGTAGTGTGTTTTGAAAAAGTTCCTGCATGGAAAATGTTGTCTAAGAGCTGTTAGACTTCTGGCACACTAGATGATTTTCGACATGGGGAATGCAAATAGGGTAGGTTTACTCATCTGGAAGATGTTAATGTTAAGGAATGTTTATGTACATTGTTTGGTAGTATTCGATTGCTGGTATGTTTGGCCAAGTATGTGGGGCAAACCTGGAATAAATGGGTTCACAGCTAAGCAGACAGGAGATAAAGAAGTCCTGAAAGCTGTTCCAAGAATTTTCATCAGCTTTTTCTTTCACACTTTTTTTGTTGTTGTTGTTTTGTTTTTCGGAATGTTTTGAGCCTTACCTGCTGAAAGCCTAGAGGTGGCAAAGTGATTAGGGATAGGAAAAGGGATCCTGTAGTGTTAAGGCTGTAGCTGTGGGTGAAGGTTATTTTCTTCCTCAGATTCTAGCTAGAATCTTGTTTTCAAAACCATGTCTTAGTCAAATTCAGTTTTTGTTAATTAGATAGCAATTAAATATGTAGAGATTATGTAGAGCAAGATCGAACTCCTGCATGCACAAATGCAAAGATCTTTGGGTATATTCCTTTCTAAATGATGTATGGTATGCAGCTGTAGCAGATCCTGAGATGAGAGAATTTCTGCAAACAAAAAAAGTAGATAGCATCTAGTGTCAGTTTTCCTCCAAACCAAACTATTCAGAGTTTATCTTGTTTGTTTGTTAGTTAGTTTCAATCTGGGAAAGGGGCAGAATGTATCAGACCGAGGTGGGGGTCAGTCTCTTCTCCCAGGCAACCAATGACAGAATGAGGTCACACAGTCATAAGCTGTGCCAGGGGAGGTTTAAGCTGGAGTGATTGATTGGCCATTGGAATTGGCTGCCCAGGGAGGTGGTAGAGTCCCCATCCATGGAAGTATTTTAAAAGAGACTGGATGTAGCACTTGGTGCTGTGATTTAGTTGATTAGATGATACTAGGTGATAGGTTGGGCTTTATGACCTCGAAGGTCTGTTCCAACCTGTTTGATTCTGTGATTCTGTGACAAGTCCCAAAAATTGTGATCGGCTCCTGAGACTTGCTGTCCTAGTTCACATTACTGCAACTTCAATTTGGAATGGAAACAAAACTGAAATCTCTTCCCTCTGAACTGTGGGTTTAGATGATACCTTGTAAACCTTGGTGGAAGAAGTGCCTGAGTTTTCAGGGAATTGTATAATACAATTCTTTCCTGCAATCTTTGAAATCAGGCAGCATCTCACCATGTTGCTTATTCAGGAGAAATTTTACTTGTGAAAAATGTTTTTTGTGGAGAATTTGCAAGTTGTTAAAAGTTAACATGTGTGGCTTCTCACGGCTTGGGAAAGCATCCTTATAGGTTTTTCTTTATGTAGTATTTCCTCCATAGCAACTAGGCTATTTCAGTAGTTTCAGTTGTCTTGAGTATTTTAGATTAACTGGAAAATTAACTTCAGCATAAAAAAAAAACAAAAATATTCTCTGTCTGCACTGTGGTAGCTTTACAATGAAACAATTCATGCCCATCTTACCACCTCTTTCTTGCTTTGGAGAAATGCAAAATTAATTGCATATTAACACTCCAAAGTAATATAAAATACAGATTTTTGTGACTCTAGATAAAGTTAGATACAGTCTTTGTGTAGAGTATGTACAGAATATTGTATATTGTTTCATTTTTCACTCTGCATGAGAATAATTAAGCTGCTTAATTGCACTCATTTCATTGTCTTTGCAATGGAAAATCTTATTAAAGGATTTATATTTCAGAAAAACAGAAAGCAAAACTTTCCTCATTTTTATTATTATTATTGTAAATAATAATAATAATTTTAAAACTTAGGTAATTAGATTGTGATTATTACATAAATAAGTAGTGTTTGACACTTGTTCAACACCACTAACATGACTTTCACAAAGCTGGGTTTGGCAGGTGAGGGAAGCAGGTGTTCACCAAACCAAACTGAGCTGAAAAATCATTAGCACAGGGATCATTAGCACATGCAGGCATCCCAATCTCCTCATCTGACCACTGGACCAGTCAAAATGGAAGAAGGAGACGTTTGCTGTAAAAGATTGTCTGTTGTCACTCATACAGAGGTTATCCCAGCAATCAACATTAGGAGTGTCTCAGCTGGTGGGATTGCTTTACTGGTGGCTACAATGAGATTTATGCTAGTGCTTTTAACATTTTCTTTTGGGATCTGACTGTCAGGTCTAAGAGTTTTTCTTGCAGCTTATCAGGAAGATCCGTGATGGGAGACAGAACTTTTTTTTAAATGAAAAACAAATGCTTGCCTTTTCTATTGCTCTCTTAAGGGAAGTTGTCCTACATGCCTGTAGCTGTTCCATCTATTTTTCCTTGAGAAACTAGGAGATATGTGTGTTTGATGATTAAAGCAGACATCATAGCACCTCAGATCAAGTAACATTGCTGGACAGAAGCTCTAACCCACCACATCCTACCAAACATTTGATTGTTATATTAGAGAGGAGGGGGAGATTGTTCTGATTTTGTTTTCACTAGAAGTTGTGAAACATTTTTGTACTTTGAAGTCAAGCAAAAGATGTTTTTGACAGATATTGTAGTGACTTGGGTTGTCATTATTTCAGGTAAGTAATCTGCTGTCTGTGGGACAGAGAAGGATTCATTGTGTCCTCTAAGCAATTTCTTGTTAGGCTTCACTTGCTAGTTCCATAGAATCTTTTTCCAGTTAATGTTGATTGCAGTGAGCACATTTCTAGACATCTCTTGCATGGCTAGATCATAAACAATAGTTTTGGGTTTTTTTCCTTTTTTGTAAATAAATGGCCCTTTTTTCCTTCTCCTTTTTTTTTTTTTTCATTATTTTTTCTTATTTTCTTTTTTCATTTCTGTAGGACCTGGGGATAACGAAAGTGGGTCATATGAAGCGAATTCTCCAGGGAATTAAAGAGCTTGGCAAGAACACCCCTTTGTCCGAAGTGTAATTATGCTAGTGCTCTCCCTAGAGAGATGAGAAAGTTGCTGGAGAAGCAAAGCTGTTGCAGGCACTTTGCTGTCTTTGTGGTTTACTCAATGCAAGAATAAGCACCAGTGTTTGTACAGGCTAATATCTCTGAATTCTCGTATGGTGAAGAGCTTGCTGCAAGAGGATTTGTGCCAAAAAAAAAAAAGAGTTGGTATGTTCTGCGAAGATGTTGTGTCAGTGTGCAAACTTGGCCAGTTTGGATAAGCACATTTTTGGTAAATCCATTGGTTTATGGTGAACTGCAGTGACTGGAAAAAATATATTCAAGAAACGACTGCTTTGCTTGCATACAGCTCAGTATGCCTCTCTTTATGCTGCAGCAAGATACCACTGTACAGCATGAGGTTCTCCAGTTATCCTTCCAAGGCATAGCTCTGTAAGACCTCCTGTACAAGAGACCAAGAGGTTTTCGAGGTTCAGGATGCCAGCTGCAGGTACCCAGACTCACTGGCCACACAGAAAGAGGGAAGA
Organism: Psilopogon haemacephalus; assembly: GCA_013396835.1. NCBI lineage: Eukaryota > Metazoa > Chordata > Aves > Piciformes > Megalaimidae > Psilopogon > Psilopogon haemacephalus. The sequence continues at coordinate 336,825 of VWZI01006238.1, read as the reverse complement.
GATACCTTGTGATACCATGAATGCAAACTGTAATGCATGGTGTGCCTGCCTGAATCATCTGTTGTTCTGTTGCATGACACATCTGATACTTTAAACACTTGAACANGCCCCCTCCAGTTTCAGGCACTTTTCTATTCTTCAGTGTTGTATTATGCCTAAAATATGTTCCACAGCAAAGGATGTGTGGGTGTGGAAATTTAGCATTTGTGCCATATTCAGAAGATTATATGCATTATATATGATTGAAACACTGTACAGTTAGATTTTTAAATATAACATGTACAGAAGGTGTATCAGGTAACTAACTTAAGAGTATTTTTGGAAGACTGGTACCTCACAAAAATATCAATTGGCTTCCTGCATGGAAAAATCATAAAGAATTTCTCATGGTGCATTTTAATGTAGTTACTGAGTTATCTTAAACATCTGTAGCATATTGAACTTTCAGGCACTAATGGTTTTATTTATTCTATTGTTCAAAAAGAAAGTTGAAAGATTAATGAAAACTTTTTACAGGATAATTATTATTATTTATCATACATAAGAAGAGTTTAAAAATGTAGTGGCTGATTTGATTTTTGTGGGGTAAGCTTTTACTTGTTACTAATTAACTATTAATTTAAAAGTGTCTCTGTATGCATTTCTTTAGAAAGGCATCAATTTGTTTCTTGTCAGCACTCTTACATCAGTAGGTCGTTAACATCCAAAAACCAGACTCTGAGGTTTTACACTATGCATGCAAATGGGAATCACATGCAAGGCATTAACTCATGAGTGTAAACAGGTTGAAAAATTAGAACCATCTTCGCTTAGAAATTGCATTATACCAGAGTTTATTAGGTTACTTACAGTTTACTTAAATGAAAAACCAACCTTAAATGTTGAGATAATATTTCACAGAATTGCCATCTCTTTGTTGTTCCTAAAAATGTGTCTGAGTTTTACCCAATCGAGTAGCTTTGACATTTCTTACAGGTTAAAGAGTATCTCAATATCTACTTATGTTTTCCATGTAGGCAGCAAAGTAAAGTTTCACTTGTTTTTCCTCCTGTTCAAAGGGGCCAATGTCAAGTACTGCATCCTGGTTTTGCCCTCCATTCCTCATGAGTATGATTGGAATTGTCCCTTGGAAAGTAGATGGCAATCATCCTTTGGAAAGCAAATCTGTTCCCCTCATTGTTTCATTATGAAAAAAAAAATTCAAAAGGAGAAAAACAGGCCTCACGTATATCCAATTACAGTACTCCATGCTCTTGCTGCTGTAGGTTAAACAGACACCACCCTGGGAGTTCTGTGAACAAAATTGATTATTCTGGTAAGCAAACAAAAGTGAAAGACTACATTTCATTAGATTTTCCACAGAAAAATCCCCGAACCAAACTTTGCCAAGAGACATGATTGTCAGGCTGTTCTATATGGAAACAATGGGAAGTTAGGCAAACAATGGAAAGATTATGTTTGTTATTAGTCATGTACTTGACATTCACCCCTTTGATGATGTTCAGGTGGCATCCATCAAGTCTCAACAGGTTGTATGTCCTTTTCCCTTTGTTTCTCTGTAAGCTAGGCTATATTTTAATGTGCAGCAGCATTCTGATACATCGCTGCTATGGTAGACTACGTAGTTAATCTTCCTGGTCAATTCAAGGACATAATACATGGAAGATCCTCCTGTGCTTTCCTGATTGTTGGATACACTCAGCCTTGCTATATGCAATGCATTAAGATAGGCTGTGGAACAGGATCTCTTCGGGCTGTTGTAGAGGTCCACGTTGATTATATTAAAAAATGGGAGCTGCTTTTAGGCAGGAAAGATGGACAAATGACGTTTGTAACACAACTCTTACAACACTTCTCAAATTACCTCAGTATAGGACAACTGATCAATTGTCTTTGTACAGTTTGGGGTTTTTTAAATGACCACCAAAGAATTTAACTTTGATTGTCCTAAGCAGAAGGGTTTTCTAAAATGCAGGTATAGGGAAAAAAAAAAAAAAAAAAAAAAGTAAGCATCATTTATGCTGTATTTATTAGATGCCCAGGAGAGCAAATTTTATGCAACTCTATGCCTTAGACCAGTGTTGGCTGTCAAATCCAAATGCGTCTGACAAGGAGGCTCAAAGTGTTTGACATGGTTTCTCTGCTGAGGTTCTGGGTCATAGCTGTGTTTAGTCATGCAGCTTTTGTAAAAGGCTTTTGAACACAGTGCCACTGTCTCATTTTTATTGTAGTTTCCAAGTAGTGGGTTTTGCCATTACTCCTGTAGAAACCCTGGCTCCTAGAACTAAAGACATACATAGCTATGTTTTAATGAACTGAATTCTTTATAATTTAATCCTGATGTTTAAAGTGCTTCTAAGCATACATTCCAATGTTTCAACAAAAACAAGCTAAATAAGTCTCCTAAAAGTAGTTTCTTTTTTTTTTTTTTTTTTTTTAAACAAGTTATCCTAATTGATCTTGTGGAGCCTGATTTAACATGCTCAATTCATCAACCACACCCCCCAAAAAAAAAAAAAATCACTACAAAGTTTGCTGGCTGATGTTTTTCCCCTTAGTCCAATGCACTTAATTTCTGCAGTCACTCAGCATACCTTAAAACCTGAAAGGAATAAATGTCATTGATGTGGCTAGTATTCATATAGATGAAATATCCTACACCTCCAAAGGAAGAAGAGGAGAAATGCGTATTTTGAAGTGGCAGCAGATTGCCATGTGCATGTTTCTGTTTTGTCACTTCCAAGCAGAATGTTCCAGTTCACTATGTTCAATTGCTGTAGCAACCTCTGGGTTTGGTCATGTAAGTATTGCCTTTATAATGCCTCATGCCGCCTTCTTAGAAACAGAATGAAATCAGTCAAGCTCGTGGTTGTAGGTTTGGAGGTTTTTTTAACAATACTTTAGAGAAAATACTTGTTCAAAAATTAATATTTGCACATGCTGGCAATTGCAGATTTATTTGTCACTCATTTTTTATCTATTTCCCTTTAACCATTGTGGAGTTCTTTTGTCCTGATCATCTCTTTTTTTTTTTTTTTTCCCCAAAGAAAAATATTTTAAACTTGGGAGGATAGTAAAAAGTAAAGCCATGGCAGAGGAGTTGAAATTTAATGATCCTTGTGGTCCCTTCCAACCCTGACTGATTCTATGATCAAAAACTCTTCCACAAAATATCAATCCACTTTCTTACTTTGGAACTGGACTAAACATGCTTGGTCCTGTAAATAATAAAGAGAAATCATCTTTGTCTCTTCATCCCTGGCCAAAGAAATAATACTTTGATGTAGTATAACTGTAATTCAAATGAGAGGAATTGATTTTATTATTATTTTATTTTGTAATGACCCATTTCATATTTTCCTGAACTTTTTATAGAGAAATAGATAACTTGCCAATTTTGACTTGATGAAAATTTCATATTGCCTTGATAATGAACAAATCTTAATTCAAGGGTAAAAATGTCACTGTTCTACAATGCATCTTTCAGGAAGACTGGCATGACACTTATCACATGTAATAGAAAATTAATATATGTGGCAAGTATGAGAGGATGTTCCATAGTTTTGCTTTTAGATGTAAAACTACCTATTATACATAGATGATTCCACAATGGACATATTAGACAAAGCCCCTCCCAGTGATTCCATTTTGCTTGATGCTTCCTATCAGTGATTATATTACTGATCTTTCCTACTGTTTCTCCATTGTTTTTTCTGTGCCTCTAAGAATTAAGTTATTGCATTTAAGTTTGACAGCTCTGGAAGCTAACAACGAGCAGTGCAAAAAGTCTTTGTAGAATCACAAGTGATGCATGTTGTTGAAGATAACCAAGCTGGAGTAATATATTTAGCTTACAAGCAGGAAATCATCTTGTCACTCGTTTGAATAAGGGGGAGCCATAAATAATTATATAAGCAATTCTAAACTTTTTTTTTTTTTCACCCCAATAACCTAAGTACCTCTGAACTGCATTGCCCTCTGTGTAACCTTTATACCATGGACTCTCCTGTATTTTTTTTTTTAATTCTATCTTCATAGGTTGTATGTTTTGAGTTATGATTTTCGTATCATCCAGGTTTGATGCTGCTTATTCTAGCTGCAAAGATTAAATGTTTGCAGGAACTGTACATGACTGTACTTCTGTCCTAAGTAAAAGGAGGAGTTTTTTATCACTTGAGGAAGCTGAGGAGTTTGGACAGGACTTAAAATATTTCTGGAGACTCTTCAGAGATGACTGGTAATGCCAGCAAGATTGCTAAAGCGTCATTTGGTAATTATCAACAGAAGTTCTTTACTGGTTGTACACATTTCTGTATTTATATATAGAATATAGTGTGGAAACAGATCTTTTTTTACAAAAAAAGAGAAAAAAATTCTACTTCTTTTCCACTACTGTTGCATATGGTTTAAAAGCTCTGTTAATGGTTAGGTTATGCTCATTTCTGCCATACAGAAGCCCAGTCTGTTTCTCAGAAATTATATTTCATTTGGATGCCACCTAGAAACTTCCAGCTATTCCTATAGCCAGCTGGAGCTAATACCAAAATCTGTAGATATCTCTGTAGGCTTTATAGTGATTGCCCTCAGTATTTTAACTGAAAAAAACAAACAAACATTTTCCTTTTTGAAGTTACTTTTTTTTCCAGCCTATGGAAGTTAACTTAAAACATCATCCCTTCATGAACTCTTAAAAAAAAAATTACTTTGTTACTACTGTCAGTACTTAGACAAACTAAAAGTGCTGGCAGTTACAGACCTGAAAGTATTCCTAGACATAGCTGCAGTGGTTGAAAACCTACCATGTTCAGAGCAGTCCACATGAAATTCATATATTGAGTTGGTAGAATTGTAAACATCTGCTTTAAATAGTTGATGACCTTGTCTCCCAGTTGACACAAGTACTTATTTTAAAAGTTCTTTGATGGGGTTTTGAGTTCATGTAACCTGCTGCTTCTTTTAGCAAGGGCAGAAGAAGCTGGTGTGTAGTTTACATTTAACATAGGTTATGTCTCTACTAATGTTTCCACACTGCTTCCCAGCTCTTGTGTCTGGATGACTTCTCAGCTGCCTAGCAAGATGACACCTTCATGTGTTTCCTCAGTTTCTGTTCTGAAGAGCTGGACAAGGCAGGTTAGGAAAAATCTGTAGGATGCTCCAGAACATCTGTGTTGACCAGAGCTTCAAGTTATGAAGTCTAGCATAGCCACAGTGGACTAAAATCCTTTAAATTATGCTCTCACAATCCTTGCTAAAAGCTGTATTTAGCTTGCCATACCACTCCATACCACTAATGACACTAGCTATTGGAATGCCCTTAGGAAGAGAGGTGTTTTGGCCAACTCCAACAGCTGTGTAAGACTTTTGAAAATACTAGAAATTGTGGTACCTATTAGTAGGACAAGCATGCAGGTGACTTATCCATAATTTATTCTATGGAACAAGCAGTTTAGAAAAATGTATGTCATGTAGTTGAACGATCAGTGTTATGATTGAAAAGATACTGAAAGCAGTATAGTACAAAGTTTGAAGTACTTTTATGGGTTGTGCTTTTTTGTTTGTTTGTTTTTTTCCCCAAATTAATTGGAAACAGTTATCTTACGAAGCTGTGTCTGATCTTGGTATATGTATAGTATAGTACAGCATGTAAACTGGAAGATGAAACCAGGAAGAAATTAACTAGAATTGGAAAATAGTGAAAATCTAAAACTAAAACCTTGACAGTGCCAAAAATTCCTCCTATGGATGTTTAAGGTGAATTAGGATTTTGAGTACTGTTTTTACTGAACTAATGTATTGATTGGATAGAAAACTTTAGCTTAGTAACCTGACAATGTCATTAACAGGGACAGAGTTAGAGATGTGACTGTTAATTTTTTTTTTTCTGCACCTTAGCTCAAGTAAGCTCTGTCTGGGACTAAAGTATTTGCAGTCAACTATTACTTGAATGGGGGAATTGAGAAGAACTATGCAAAGCTGCTTGGTCTTGCTTTTCAGGGAGGGAGAAGCAGATGTGTTGACAAACAGGGCCTTGGTGCTCCTAATGAGAATTTCAAGACTAAGATTTTCTACTGAGACAGTTTGTGAAAGTTTACAACTAGAACACAGGCATGTGGATACTCACCATGAAATCATCTATTGGCACTGTCCTCTCACAAGGTGCTGTCTTTATATATTGAAATAGGCTTTTGGACTGTACTGCTTAGATTCCAGGATTTTCTACAGGCATCTGTCACTTGTGTCCATACCTTCTGTCCTGGATTTCTGTCTCCAGAAAGCATGCACCTTGAACAATGTAGTCATCCATATACAACAGAAATTACCATTTTCCCCCCTAAAGGGGGAATGTGTGCTGAAATAATTAATTTCATTAGCTACTCTCTTACATCATGTCCTTCAAATTCTAAAACAGATGAAACATGGGACCTCCCTAGAGCTGCCTAGTAATTTTGTTTGCTGAATCATAGAATGGTTTAGGTTGGAAGGGACCTCAAAGATCATCCAGTTCCAACCCCTCACCACATGCAGGGACACCTCCCACTAGAACAAGTCACTCTGTGTTGAGGGGATGATCAAAGGGAAAGATAATATTCACAGGAGAGAATGAGATGTGCAATAGATGGGATTTGTACATAGACTAGAAGCCATTGAGCAGCTTTTTAAATGTAAAGAGGGCCTTCTTCATTGCTGTCACTACACACAAATCATTTAATGATATCTGCTTCTTGCAGTGTCTTCTCTTAATTCACGGTGATGGCAAACATAAATTCACAGATTCATATAATAGTTTGGGTTGGAAGGGACCTTAAAGATCATCTAGTTCCAACCCCCTGCCATGGGCAGGGACACCTTCCACTAGACCAGGTTGCTCATCCAACCTGGCCTTGAACACCTCCAGGAAGGGGGCATCCAGATATCTAACATATCAGTTAGTGGTAACAAAACTTCTCACTGTCACAACTGTATGCCCAGCACAGGTATCTTTGAGTACCGAGCACTATGGAATCACAGGAGCATACTTGCAATGCATGTTCTAGCATTTAAAAAGTCAAATCTAATCTGAAGTTAACTGAATGATCTTGAGAGGTTTCTGGCCCAACACAGGCTATTTCTGTCATTGGGTCAGACTCGTCACTTAAGCCCCAGTCCAGTAGCTGTTGGTTAATTCTGTAGCAGCATCCTCTTTCATGAGTAATGCATAAAGTGCACATTGAAGTGTTGCAGAGATGTGACACTGTGTAAATTTCTCCATAGCTCACATGTGGGGCTGAATTATGTTCTGAGGTAAAAAGCTGAAGCACAATTTACACCACATTCAAATCTAAATTCAATAGAAAATGCAAACATCTAATGAGATTTGTACTGGTTTGGGTAAAAATTGCTGCATGCTTAGTAGTTTCTCAGGCCTTCATTTCCCCTGTTCACGGGAAAATTAATTGTCCTTGCAGACATACAGATCTGCTGGGACTTGGGTATATGCTCCAGTACCCCTTAGAGATTGATTATATATTTTAGTCTTAGCATTTTTGTAAGCCCACAAAGGATCTGAAGAGTAAGAAATGCTTCCTCACATAAAAGTTATCATCACATTGACCATTGATAGACTTTTAAATGCCATACCTATGAATGTTGTCCTCTTGCCAGTATTTACATGTGCATGTGTTTGTATATATATGTAGCATTTATTTTGCATTGTGTATATGTCTGCATACCTGTGTATATTTATGTATATACATACCCTGGTTTTGCCCAATATAATGATGCCAACTTGTGTGTAGAGCCAAAAAAAAAAACCCCAAACAAACCCAAACAACTGACCCTTAAACCTATACAGTGCTTGAGATGCTGCATTGTTTTTATTATAATATTTTTTTATATCAGATGAATTGCAGGATGTTTACAGATGCTTATTAATATTTAACTTATACAATGGAGGGGCAGGATGTTTATGATTGTTGTCAGCTAAAGAATAGTCCATGATTCTGGGTGAAATTTTGGCTTTGTTGAAATCCTTGGCAGAGCTCCCATTGATCTCACTGCAGCCAAGATTAAACCCCTCTGAATCTATTGTTTACTGGCTATTTTCCTACTGTGATAGTTTTTTTTTTAAACGAGTGAAATGTATTTATTTTTTTTCCCCAATGTGAAATCTGCAGTTGCTATTCACATTTTTTTTCTACAGAACATACAAACTACAACACAAGTGGAAATACATGCCTCAGAGAATGTACAGAACGGTATTTTGATCTGCTCCTTGATTACGTCTAAGAAAATACCTTCTAAAATAACTTTTGTAAGATTTAATACAGAATCCTCTAAAAAGAGATCACCTTTCATACCTCGCACTAAGAGAGAATGCAGCGTGACAGGTGAAGATGAAGAATTATTTATTGCTGAATAAAAAGTAGTCACGTCTATTTTGTATAGCTACTGATTTCATACAGGTCATCTGACTGCAGATCTGGAATTAGACACTTTAAAATACCTTACCCAAAAAATACTTTATTAGGGGAGGGGGAAAAAAAAAAGAAGTTAGATAGTATACAGCTTTAAACTTCTTATCAAGGCATGGAGATATCTTCAGAGCCAGTTTGTAGAACGATTCTCTTAATATTTCACAGATGGATAGAACTATGAAAATATGAAGTGGTGAGGCAAATCAGACAACTACTTGACCTTGGAGAAATCACTTCTTTAGAGACAGAAGGATCAGTTCTTTAATAGCACCAGGGAGGAAAAATATCTTAATGCAGCGCTTCCTAAATCCCATTCCAGGGTAACTTCTAATTATGTATGCTCCAAGTGTATTCTTCCTGTAAAAAGACATAAGGCTGTGAAACAGCTTAAATAGGTGCATCTTAATTTTTTTCACGTAAGGCTAAATATATAATTTTCAAACGAGCTATCATGCACTTTGAAATATTTATGTCTGGAACAGGTAAGTTTGTATATATCATAATTGTCATCCCAGGGATACAGTAGAATTTTTAAAGTGAGGTAGTTAGGCCAACGTTATCAAAAGCTGAAGGAACAGCAAGCCAGCCATATTCCCCTGCAAGGCTTTTTTCTAAAGGCATCTGTGCCAACAAGTCCCAGGAGTCTCTTGCTGCAATTTTAAGAAAGGATCATACCAGATTCCTTCTCTTCCCCTCACTAATAAGGAAGGAAGTATGCACCTTGGTTGAACTTTCCAGGAGTTTGTTTGCTATAGAAACAGACCTCAAAAGAATAAACAATTGAGGCAATCAGTAGGCTTGTGTAGGATATGTAGGGTTCTGGCTGGGCTCCCTAGTCTGCTAATGTGGATCTGATTACAGGTTTGGCAGGGGGGAAGTTCCTATTGCGATCCTGCTTCAGTCAGTTGCAAACTTGGCATTTAGCAGGAGCAGATGGGCACCCACATGAGCAGACAACTTCCCTTTTGCACGTTTGTTATCTTTCTCTAATTCTAATCAGTAGTAGTGTTCAGAACACACCATTATTTGAGAGGCCAGGATGAGCAGAGGAGACGAGAGGAAATGAGAAGGAAGTCACTGGAGGTCTGGATTCTGCCTTTAGTTTCCTGCTGCGGAGCTGGTGCAAGACTGGGGGCAGCTTGGTTGACCTCTGTGTGCCTCACTTTCTCCACCCGTGGGAGTAAGGATGCTTGTCACCTTTATACAGCCCCCTCCCTGCCCCGGAGACCTATAGGACAGCAGTGGTATATAAGTGGCTAAGTTTTACTGGCACTATTATATGTAGTATAAATACATGGCATTTGTCCATAGCACTGCAAAAATGGCTTCTCCTGGTTTCAGTTCTGAATATTTCGTGACCTTCTCAGTAGTCAGGCCTGAAGCTTTGCGATCGCTCTTAGTACTTACTTACAACTACACACACATAGTGGGCTCTGTTTGCTGCAGAAAAGAGTCAAACTTTCAACTGCCTGACAAAACTTGCCAATGAAGTATATCTAACAGAGCAGGGGTGTAAATTTTGGCTTTATTTACTTGTAATAATGGTAAGGAACAGTGAATTTTGTTTGTTTACATACTGTTTACAATGGCACAGTTTTATTTTTAATATATTAAAAAAAAAAAAAAACCAACCAATTGAGGTATTTATTGCATATACTATTTTAAAGATGTTTTATGTGTTTTCACCTTTGGAATATATTGTTACATTTCCTTGTACAGATAATTTGGGTGGCTTTGTTAATATAGGTAGTAATTTTTATGACTACTAAGTGACCAGTTTTCCGTGCCTTTTTATTGTTGGATGCATGATTACATATTTATTATTGTATGGAAGTCACTGAGATGTGTATTTTTGTATTCCGCTGGAAGCAATGGTTGATTTTATTGTACATGATAAGAGATGCCTTCCATAGCGGGCACTCGTATGAGATCTTCCTTCTCAAATAAACANTTTTTTCTGTGTCTGGAAATCAGTGGAAATCCTTGCACATCATGGCACACTGAATTTTAGATACTATCCAATCAGAGTGTGGGCTACTACCAATATGAAATCTAAACCAAAATTCCCCACTGAAAACAATATGATGGCAAGCCCTTGGCACATTGTGAGCCCTTTGCAATTTAAAAGAAATCTCTGCATGCTAAAAAGAAATGAAATTTGGACTGATGACTATCAAGCATCATTTCTGTCCAGTCTGCCATGCACTGCCTGAGAAAATGGTTTAAATTACAGGCTTTGAATACAGCTTTTAAACATTCTTTATACGCCTACGTGCAAGCCCACATGTAAGTAGGTCACTGCACATGTAGATGTTTACATTTGCAGGGATCTTCCACTAGGTCTTGCTGGCATACAGTGTATTAAATGCAAACACAGGTTTACATTTGCACCCATAGTAACAATGGTCGTTAAAACACAATATACAGTAGTGCCCATTTTTTTCCTTGGTAAGTGACAGTAAAACAAGCATGTTGCTCCTTAAATAGTACATACTTAACACCAACAACAGGTAAACACTTGTTTGAGTTGATTCCACGCCAGGACCTGAAGGCAGAAGGCAATTCTGCAGGCAGTCATCAACTACTGTCTTGTAGGGCAGCGAGCTACTAGGCTGGTACTTAACACAAGACATGATGTGGAAGTAACTACAGTCAGTGGCATACACAGGAGAAAAAATATAGTGCGTAGGAACTTAGGTCATTTGATGAAGGCAATAATCTTGTGGTTGTCGAAGGAAATTATCTTGTGGTTCAGATTCTATTGTCCTGAAGTGTCATACATGTGAGAGGCATTTTTACGGCTAACCAAGAATGTTAGCACTGATGGTTTAACATATGGTGACTTCCACATACTTACAAATGACTTAAGACTGAAGTATCTACGTGCATTTTGGGTGTGTTTTCTGTGCATTCAATTTCTTTAAACCAAAATTATTTTAATAATCAAAGCTCTGTGTCTTTGTCTTACGTTCTGAGACAGATGCTCTTCACCCCTTCCCAATGGAGAAAATAAAATGCCCCACACCAGATTGGAAAGAATTAGAAGTTTGAAGGGCAGTATTATTCATAACTGCATATAACAGCACAAAAGCATATGAAATACACAAAATCCATAGTCCACTTCAGCCACAGTTCTCAAAAAAAAAAAACCCTCCTTAGCTGTAGCTTTCAAAAAGCTTCACCAAACCAGGCCAAAAAATCTGGGCTGCAAATCACAGAATCACAGAATTAACTGGTTTGGAAAAGACCTCTAAGATCATTGAGTCCAACCTATTACCTAATCCTCCTAATTAATTAAACCATGGCACCAAGTGCCTCATCCAGCCTCCTCTTGAACACCTCCAGGGACAGTGACTCCACTACCTCCCTGGGCAGCCCATTCCCATGGCCAATTACTCTTTCTATTAAGAACTTCTTCCTAACATCCAGCCTAAACCTCCCCTGTCACAGCTTGAGACCGTGTCCTCTTGTTATGTCACTGGGTGCCTGGGAGAAGAGACTAAACCCCACCTGCCTACAGCCTCCTTTCAGGTAGTTCTAGATAGGTCTCCCCTGAGCTTCCTCCAGGCTGAAGAGGTTGCCCTTCCCCTGCCCTCCTCCTCCACCATGCCTCTCTGTGTCACCATGCCACACCCAAGTGATGCAGCTACAAATTCTGCTTGCCAGCTCCAGGGCAAGCCAGGCTGCTCCAGGACCCAACTGGCAGCATTGCCAAGGCTGAACCAGGCCTCACTCCCCCACAGCAAAAACCTGAGATAAAGCTCTGTGCATCTTCCCAGGAGCAGAGGGAGTCAAAAAATAGAATAACAAACAGAAATGTCAGTTTTTATGGAGATGCAGGGCTTACTGGAATGGAATGACAAGAGAGTACACTTTCTAGTCCAGCCCCTGGACCTATCCAGCCTCTGGAGGCCTGTACTCTATGACACCAAGTTGGGAGTATCAATCTCCTGGAGGGTAGGAGGATGCTGCAGAGGAACCTGGACAGGCTGGGGCAATGGGCTGAGGCCAATGGCATGAGTTTCAACAGGACCAAGTGCAGGATCCTACACTTTGGCCACAATAACCACAACGCAGGGCTACAGAGTGTGGGATGAATGGCTGGAGAGCAGCCCAGCTGAGACAAACCTGGGAGTGCTGGTTGAGAGTCGGCTGAACATGAGCCAGCAGTGTGCCCAGGTGATGTGGAAGGCCAATGGGATCTTGGCCTATATCAGAAATACTGTGGCCAGCAGGACTAGGGATGGAATTCTGCCCCTGTACTCGGCACTGGTGAGGTCTATCTGCAGTTCTGGGCCCCTCATTGCAAACAGGATACTGGGGTGATGGAGCAGATCCAGAGGAGTGCAATGAGACTGGCGAGGGGACTAGTGGGAAAGTCTTGTAAGGAGAGGCTGAGGGAGCTGGGGTTGTTCAGCCTGGAGAAGAGAAGACTCAGAGAGGACCTTATCAATCTCTGCAACTACCTAAAAGGAAGTTGTAGTCTGTTGGGTGTCAGGCTCCTCTCCTACGCAACTAGTGACAGGGCAAGAGGGCATGGTCTGAAGCTGCACCACGGAACCTTTAGGTTAGATTATCAGGAAGCACTTCCTCACAGAGTTGACTAAGCACTGGAATGGACTGCCCAGGGAGGTGTTGGAATCACCATCTCTGAAGATCATAGAATCATAGAATGGTCTAGGTTGGAAGAGACATCAAAGATCATCCAGTTCCAATCCCCCGCCATAGGCAGGGACACCTCCTAGGTCGCTCAAGGCCTCATCCAGCCTGGCCTTGAACACCTCCAGGGAGGGAGCAGCCACAACCTCCCTGGGCAACCCGTTCCAGTGTCTCGCCACCCTCACTGTGAAGAACTTTCTCCTCACATCCCATTTAAATCTCCCCTCTGTCAGTGTGAACCCATTCCCCCTCGTCCTGTCATTACAAGACCTTGTGAATAGTCCCTCCCCAGCCTTCCTGTAGGCCCCCTTCAGGTACTGGAAGGCTGCTATAAGGTCTCCTCAAAGCCTTCTCCAGGCTGAAAAGTCCCAACTCCCTCAGCCTGTCCTCATAGCAGAGATCTTTAAGAAAAGACTGGATGTGGCATTTGGTGGCATGGTTTAGCTGATGTCATGCTGTTAGGTTATGGGCTGGACTTGATGATCTCAAAGGTCTTTTCCAGCCTCAATGGTTCTGTGATTCTGTTTAAGACATCCCAGTGCCTTACACCCACACCACTATGGTATAAATGAAAGACCATATTAGGAGAGAGCTAATGAGGTAAAGCAGGTTATGGTGGTTTGTTGACAGTATGAACTCTCCAGAAGAGAGACTTCTAGCAGTTAGACTTAATAAATTAGGCCTCCCATAGTTCTTGCCTGTTTGTTACAGTTATATGAATAAGTCAGAGAATGGGAGGGAAAAAAGGTGTTTGTTTGCATTATAAACCTTAACTTGGGCAGATGTACTTCTTAAGAGTTTGGTGAATGGGTGAACTTCGTATGTTTTAGTACTCGTGGTGTGTAATAAATCCATTCATGCCAGTGACACAGAGTAGCTGGTGATGAAGTCTCAAATTTTGCTTTTACCTCCTCTGACTAAATGTAGTGGGTTTGCAGTGACCTGCCCCCCCCCAACCTTTTATAAACCCCGGCTAAAACTCAGAAAAACACACTGGAAGTTAATAAATGAAGCTTTATATTTACAGCAATGCAAATATACAAGCAAATATTTACAAGATATAACAGATATTTACAGAAATATACAGTAAAAAAGGTAATAAACACACCACACCCCTCCCAGAGACCAAAATCCCCAGAAGAGGGTAACCAAACTCCCCTACCACCTTTCCCCCAGCTTTATCTCACCACCTCTTGATGCTGCAGATAAGCTGAAGATCAGAGAGATTTAGTGGTAGGAGAAGAAATTAGTCGTTTTAGTGATTTAACTCTGAATTAGTTCAAAGGCAGAGAGACAAAGGAAAGAAGCTGCCGGAGCCAGCACAGACCCAAGCCAGACTGGCCCTCTGCAAGCACACTGCCTATCTCATGTTTTGAGAACATTCTCAAAACAGTTTTTTTTCTCTGTCTCAGTGAAACTCAGTGAAGTGACACTGTATGTTTAACTCTCTCTCAGCCAATAGTCTAATTTCACACTCAAATTCTCCAATTAGCTCAAACCAACACACTAGATTATTTAAAAAGTGAAAAAAAGAAGGCGTACACAGGAAATTTAAATTAGAATTCCCAAAGCAAGTCCCTAGAAGAAAATCTAAGAGAGCAGACAGTTTCTTAAAAAAAAAAAAAAAAAAAAAAAAAAGGGCTGCAAGGGGGATTNGAAAAAAAAAAAAAAAAAAAAAGGGCTGCATAGGTGTATTGCCTGAACCACAAAATCTAGTAGTGAATTTGAAGAGATTGAGTTGGGACAATGTGGCAGTCTACATGGGCAAAAATGAAACTGGCAGCAGTATGAGCAACTGCCTTACTTCACGTTAATAATAGAATATGAGAATATTAGAATGTTCTGATGTCAGAATATGAGAATATTAGAACAGGAGGCATGGCAAAAAGTGAGGAAGAAAATTAATTTGCAGTGATGCCGTTCAGGCTACTAGAAGTTTGTGTCTAACTTAAAATCAGCCTCCAGTCCTGGAAACAGATGTGGGATTATGGTGTTAGCCCAAACTGGTTGCGTATTTAGTTTGCCGTTTGTACCATTTCCTCTGGAGTTATTGGAGGGTATTTTGCAATTACGTAACTGCAGTTCTGATCACATTTCTAAGCATATTTTTAGGAAATAAAATAACCTGTGTCAACAGATTGATTGTCCCCAGACGTTTCGTAGCAAGAAAATGTCAGGGATCAAATCTATACCCTTAAGCATGACACAACACAGCTTCTGTTCTGGCCAAATGCACAACAGGTGAGTGAGAGCAGCAGCTGGCCCAAGTCCTCCTCTTTTAGCTGAGAACCGAGAGGATCTACACGGAAGTCCGTCTCTCCTTTTGTAAAGGGAGAGATGGATAGATGTCACGGTGATGAAATGGGACATCCTGGGACATGGCAGATGCCTCGTTGAGGCAACAGGAATTTTGCTCGGGTTTAGTTTCCATTTCCTTTCCCTGACAGCAGTGCACAGCTGTGCCCGCACTCACCCCTCATTCCTCCACTCTGCCCTTTAACTGTTATTTGCCTCTCCCATGTCTCAAAGCTTTTTAGCCCTTCTCAGGTGCCTAAGTGTCATTTCCCAATTACACTTTGCCAAGTGCAATTTCCTTTCTTTAATTTCATTCCGAAAAGTATCTGTCTGCTGCCTAGCAACGACGGCGCAGCAGCAGGCACACGCTCTCCTGGCAGCCAGGCTGTCCTCTGAATAAATCAGTTCACTAATTACAAATCAGACATGTAATACTTCTGAATCCCTAACGCACTATCCTTCATAATCTGCTGATGGCGTAACTGTTCAACGAACAGCTTGTTTTCCTGACCGCTGCTTTGCTGAGACTTCCTGGGCACAGCTCCTCTGACCTGCTGTTGAAGCCATCAGTCCTCTGAAGGTCAAGTCAGCAAACGTCCAGGCAAGAGCCCACAGCTGTATGACAGTATGTACTTCTGATTTATGTGTTTAATGACTTATCGTCTAGCTAATTTTGTTCCAAGGCATGAATTTGGTCAATCAGAAACATTAAGTGAGAAACATTAACTTTCAGATGAATAAAAATTAAGAAAGTTCAGAACGCAGCTTCCAGTGAGGGAAAGCTTATTTAAAAGCTTAGTAGGTTCACAAATTACTTCAGAAAGCCTGCACAAAAAGCTTGGTGGGTAGATGTGTTCCTTGTGTGATCCTGCTCTGGCAGAGGGGTTTGACTAGATGATCTTTCAAGGTCCCTTCCAACCCCTGATGTTCTGTGTGATTCTTGAATCTGTGAATTCCTCTTGAACATCCTTTCTCCTTGGCCATCCTTTCTCCTTGGCCATCCTCTACAAACACTGAGAGCATTAGGAGGATTCTGAGGCCAGCTCCTCATCTTAGGCAGAGTGCTGGTTGAGAGGAGGGTGCCTTTTCCTGCAGTTGTGTAGGCAATATTCTCCTAAAATAAAACCCATTCAGTTAAATAAAACAATATGTTCTAAAGTGAGTTTTTCATTTTTAAGTGATATCTTTCTAAGGTGAGTTTTACATGATTCTGCTCTGCCATTCAGTTTCTTCCACTTCCTCTTTTCTGGGCCTCCACCTTTCATGTAGTGAGCACCTTCTCCATTGTAATCCACATGCTGTAAACCTAAGGAAGTCTTGGCATACGGGACTTGACAAGGGATTGATTTCAAGGGACACTTGAAATCAATCCGTGGAGGAGCATCAGACAGTATTAACTGCCTTGTAAAATCCATCTGAAATCTGAAATTAATTTTCCAGATACCAGTGAAAGTCACATCTGTGATTTGTTATCTCACAGTGTGGTGGTTTAGCACCACGCAGCAAGAAAATAACTGAATGAGTTTGTATAGGAATAAAAATGAAACATGTTCCTTAAAATGTTTATAAAGGAGTTAGACAGCTACACAAGGAGAGAACGTAGAATCACAGAATTATGTTGGTTAGAAAAGACCTCTAAGATCATAGAGTCCAACCGTCAGTGTGACACCACCATGGCTGTTAAACCGCATCCTGAAGTGCCGTGTCTACACATTTTTAAAACATCTGCAGGGACAGTGACTCCACTGCCTCCTTGGGCAGACTGTTCCAATGCCTGACCACTCTTTCAGTAAAGAAAAATTTCCTAGTATCCAAACTAAAACTTCCCTGGCACAACTTTAGGCAATTTCCCCTAATTCTATCACTTACAATTGTAGAATGCATTGGGTTGGAAGGGATCTTTAAAGGTCATGTAGTCCAAATCCTCTGCTGTAAGCAGGGACATCCCCAACTACATCAGGTTTTTCAGAGCTCCATCGAGCCTGGTACAAGGGAGAAGAGACTGCCACCCATCTTGCTACAACCCCTTTTCGTGTAGTAGTATACAGCAATGAAGTCTCTCAGGCTCCTTTTCTCCAGGCTAAGCAACCGCTGGTCCCTCACCTGCTTCTCATAGGAGACGTTCTTAAGGCCCTTCACCAGCTTTGTTGCCTTTCTCTGGACAGGCTTCAGTGGCTCAAGATGGAGTAGACAATACCTTGCTCCACCACAGCATCAAAGAAATGAACAGAATAAATCCTACAGTTTCAAAGTAAAACCTTCTCAGAGCTGTCTTAGGAAGGCAGACAGTGTTTTACAAAACAGAGTTACAATTTTCAATAGAATTTCATCTTCCTGCAATCCCTCAGCCATGAAAATGACTACTATGTAATTCTCAGAATCCTGAGCCTATTTAAAATATTGATAGGAATATTAATTAAATCTTCCATCATTGTGGAAAGAGTAGCCTGGGAAAATGAGCCTAAATTCCTGAAAAATACAATAAGAATTAATTATGTCAGGACAATCAATCACCATTTATTTCTCAGTCAATAAGAACTATCAGTAATGGCTGACTAAACACAATTAAGTTTT
The DNA here is from genome assembly GCA_013396835.1 of Psilopogon haemacephalus. NCBI lineage: Eukaryota > Metazoa > Chordata > Aves > Piciformes > Megalaimidae > Psilopogon > Psilopogon haemacephalus. The sequence continues at coordinate 318,844 of VWZI01006238.1, read as the reverse complement.
TTAATAGATGCTAAATTACTAACCCATATCATTCACTGCCAGGACAAACAACAGGTCAGGACATAGTTTCCCCAAATGTATATATTCTGAAAGTAGGATTTCAGTGTCTTATGTTTTCTTGGATGGCCAGTGAGTCTGTGGTTTTACTGTTTTCCCTTGCTGGAATAAATGGAGAAAAGGCTGGAATGTAAACCCTTGTGGTTATTTTACATCCGTTAATCTAATAACCACCTTCCAGTAGCTTTCCAGTATCTGAAGGGGGCCTATGCTATGAGGACAGGCTGAAAGAGTTGGGGCTTTTCAGCCTGGAGAAGAGAAGGCTTCGGGGAGACCTTATAGCAGCCTACCAGTATCTGAGGGGGGCCTACAGGAGGGCTGGGGAGGGACTGTTCACAAGGTCTTGTAATGACAGGACGAGGGGGAATGGGTTCAAATTGGCAGAGGGGAGATTTGAACGGGATGTTAGGAAGAAATTCTTCACAGTGAGGGTGGTGAGGCACTGGAACAGGTTTCCCAGGGAGGTTGTGTCTGCTCCCTCCCTGGATGTGTTCAAGGCCAGGTTGGATGAGGTCTTGAGTGACCTGATCTAGTGGGAGGTGTCCCTGCCTGTGGCAGGGGGTTGGAACTGGATGATCTTTGAGGTCTCTTCCAACCTAAACCATTCTATGATTCTCTGAATACTTCTGATATCCAGACTAATCCCTGGGGAAATGGAAAGAAAAAAATATTTTATCTTAAAGTGAACTCCTACACTCAGAAGCCTTACTTGCATCTATCACAGCAAGTAAGAAAGTACCTCACTATGAAAGGAACTTATACTAAGGCAAAACAAGAGCCTGAACACAGGTAGTATTCATTTATTCACTTGCTCCCACGGCTAAACAATCACAGAATCACAGAATGGGTTGGGAGGAACCTTGAAGATCATCTAGATCCAAGCTCTCCACTACGGGCAAGGACAACTTCCACTAGACGGCGTTTCCAGCCTGGCCTCGAAAGAATCTGCTAAATTGCCTCTAATGCTCAAGAAGGGAGTACAGTATTTTGTGCTTTCACTGCACCACAACAAATGAAACCCGGCATTCCCTGCATTCGCCACAGAAGAGCACGGTTTATAAACCCGAGGCGTATCTTTGTGCAAACAGCACCTTTAATCCTTCCCCGGAGGCTGAAGTGGGTGGGGACTTCCCATTCCCTTTCAAACCAGGCCACCTAGCGCCTGCCCAGCTTCATCACAGCGAGCGGCGCTGCGAGCGCCTTGGTTTGCGCTCTGTCGCTCATTTGCACTCTCTTGAACACGGAGCTGCTCTCCTGCTTTTCGAGACATTCTATGCTCTAGCGCAACTGAAAAGAACACAAATTGTAGGTTGTGATTTCACATGACTGTTCTCTGTCTTGCGCTCTGAAACTTGCTTAGCTCCAAGCACTGCTTTTTTGTCAGGCTTTGCTGTCAAGCAGCCTAACTCCCTAACACGGTCAAGACTGACCACAACATGGAAGGTATCTGCTAGGTTAATGAAGAAGATGAAGTGACAGAAGGATCTAGCACCAGGACTGGCCCGAGAAGGAGGTACCATTGGGAGAAAAGAGGAATGACGAAAGGGAAAGGGTGCACGATCATCCCCTTTCACCACCAAGCAAGCTGACAGCAACTACATCCCCAGGTTTCATCAGAGAAGAACAGGATTAAGGTAGGGGCACTGACAACTTCACCCTCTCCAGAATGACATCAACACATTTTCAGAGGAAAGAAAATTTCCCAATCCTTTACAAGTGCTACTAAAAAATAATGAGCTAAGTTGTTTCCATACCAGAGTGTGCCATCTCCAAAGAAAGCTGAAATAATTGCTTGGGAAGATGTTCCAAATTCTGTATCTGTCTGATTTGACATGTAATCAGTGTCCCAGGAAGATACTTTATCCCAGCATTTTGCTGGAGCTTTTCTTCCCCCTCCCAGTAGGACAGAGAAAAAAAACAGCACCATTTACACTCATTAGAGATCCTATGGCACATTTCATGGTGTGTCTAAATTCTGGTGTTGGTTGATCCTGTCTGAATTCCACATTAGATAAATTTGATAGGTTTCATGGTCATCTTAAGTGAGAGGTAGGTGAGTTTGGGGCTTTTTGGTGTGTGTGTAATACTGAGCTGTTCAGCCCCGTGTATGGTATAGCATAGCTCAGTTTAGCCTTGCATGACTGCCAATGTATTTGATAACATTCTCCTATTTTGCATAGGTTCAGCCTTTTAGTTAAAGTAAAAAAAAAAAAAAACCAACAAAACAGTGATTTCTTATTCTAGACTGTTTTTAAAGAAGCACAGAGCTTTTACTTTAAAAAGTTAAAAAGATTATCTAGAAGATCCGACCTGTATCACTAACAAGATCCTTCATGGCAATCTTGTCTCTCGGACCGTAAAACTTCAGAAAATTATCGTGTCAGAAGTTATAAATAAATGTTTTCTATATTTGACCTTCAATGGATAATGGGTGCCTTCATGTAACACATCTCTTGTTAAATACCACGAGAAAATGGGCTGGGCTGCTGAATCTGGCAAGGAACTGCTGACATTTTTGTGGTGATAGGAAATCTAATGGAAGAGCAAGCTTCCTTTGGTCATTAATGTCAGAATATTACAGACAGACTCTGAATTTAAAAGCAAGCTTTGCGTTCTTCAGGATAAATGTGACAAACTAATATATACTACTGCACGTGTGCTTTGTGCAGCTTCTTGTCAGGTGTTTCAAAAGATACCTGTTATGCCAACACTGATTGCATCTTTTGTACATGGTAAAAATAATACATATATAAACAGACAAAAAAATATCTGTAATCATGCTCCTCGGGGCTCTGTCCTGCTAGAAGAACTTTACTTTCGGCTTGGGATCATCTCATGTTTTACCATCATCTTCCATGACAGAAGGAATGTAATGACAGGACGAGGGGTAATGGGTTTAAACTGGAAGAAGGGAGATTTAAACTAGATGTTAGGAGGAAGCTTTTTACAGTGAGGGTGGGGAAACACTGGAACAAATTGCCCAGAGAGGCTGTGGATGCTCCCTCCCTGGCGGTGTTCAAGGCCAGGTTGGATGAGGCCTTGAGTGGCCTGAGGGTGGTGAGGCACTGGAACAGATTGCCCAGGGAGGTTGTGTCTGCTCCCTCCCTGGATGTGTTCAAGGCCAGGCTGGATGAGGTCTTGAGTGACCTGTTCTAGTGGGAGGTGTCCCTGCCTATGGCGGGGGGATGGAACTGGATGATCTTTGAGGGTCATTCCAACCTAAACCATTCTATGATTTCTATGATTCCGTAATGTCATTGAATGAAGAGAGATGTGCATGAGCTCATTTCAGATGTTGTAGAGTTGTTTTTTTCATAGAGGGTCCAAAATCCCCAGCAGTCTTTTATGAACACACAGTACTTTACTATTTTAAAATTAGATTGCCCTAATGAATCAAGATGCTCTATGCAAAGATCCATACACCACCACCTCAGGATTGCTCTAGATTACTGTGTGTGGAGAGTTTACGAAGTGCTCCAGAGAACAGAGGGAGGAGAGTGTAGTACACTGTAGCTTTAAATTTACTTCCTGCCTTCTCCTAGATGTTTCTGAAGACTGAGGGACCATAATTCTCTGCCTATAGAGTGTAATCTTTTACAGTCCACATTCTGAGCAGCACACCTAGCTCAGACAAGCCCTCTTTACCTGCAGTGTGCATCATTCTTTCCTGAACAGAACTGCAAAACACCCACATTAAAAATTAACAGCCTCAGTGGAACACTTTATTTCAATATATATGAAGTGTTTTCTCCAGCACAGTGTGTATTTTTTTCTCACATACACATCTATATGGGGAATGGATTCAAATTGGTGGAGGGGAGATTTGAATGGGATGTTAGGAAGAAATTCTTCACAGTGAGGGTGGCGAGGCACTGGAACAGGCTGCCCAGGGAGATTGTGACTGCTCCCTCCCTGGATGTGTTCAAGGCCAGGCTGGATGAGGTCTTGAGCGACCTGATCTAGTGGGAGATGTCCCTGCCTATGGCGGGGGGTTGGAACTGGATGATCTTTAAGGTCTCTTCTAACCTAAACCATTCTATGATTCTATACTGCCCTCATATATACCATACAGTCATGCTGAGTTGCAATTTTTAAAACATTAATTAAAAACATAAATTTAAAAGTTTACATAATGTCTTAGAACTCATTGGAAATTAAGTTTACTTAGAAACTCAGACTTAATATCATCAGCACATATCAGGTTTCTGCAGCCTCTTCAAGTGCATTTACAGAGAAAATTATCCTCCCCTGGCACACTTGATATAAAAGGGGACAAAATAAGTGCCTTGAAAGGGAAAGAGAAAGGGGAAGGCAAAGGGAAAAGGAAAGAGAAGGAGAATCTGCATTCAAAGCTACAAAACTCCAAAGGGTTGTCCCTGCCTGGATGATGAATGAGGCAGAGAGAGGAAGTGTGTGTTCAAGAAAACCTGTCTTGCCAGAGATCTAAGATGAGAAGCCAAAACTGTTTCCTAACAAATGTTGCATGCAAACTCCATCATTATTCTCCCAAAACTGTGATGTTCTTCTCCACACATACATTCCTATCACTTGGCTTTCAACCATTAAAAAATGCTTTCAATGCCCCAAAAAAATCAGCATCATTTTGCCCATGAGTAAACTAAATAAGATTATTGTAACTTCATTTTCTGATAGAAAAATGGTAAAGTTATGGTTTTAGGGGAAGGGAAATCCATTTCCATTTTTCTCCTTTATTATGTGTTTTAGAGGGCATATTATTAAAGAATCCATCTTCAGTACATTATTTTAACTTCCCCTTCAGTGACTTTATTATACTATTAAGTTCAGCTCATAAAGGATCAAATGGTTTTACATTTATGACTATGGCAGACTTTTAACATAAAGAAATACAAATATTAGAGCCTTACAGCCACTTGTTTCTTACCTCATCTTCCCTGCCCCTAAAGAACAGAAAGTCACAACTGGTAAATCCTGATCTAACTTTTGGCAGCAAGAAAACACTTAAGAAACGTTTGGACTGCAATATCTCAAGATAATCATCTTGCAGGGACAGGCCTCAACATTTCCATGTATTGAAAGCTGATGAAACAAAAACGTTGCTGATAATTCTGGAAAGTTTTTGACGGATAAGGAAAGAAATAATTTAATACTTTTACAATACAACTTTCAGGATCAAATCCTAACTTACCTATAGCACATCTGCTATATTACCCAGCATGTGACACGGGCAATTATATGAAAGCAAATATTAACTCTCATTTTCCATTCGTTTAAGGATAGAACAGTGTCTTATCAGTTGTAAATGAAGACGCACTGGTAAAGTTCAAACAATTTGATTTTAATATGCTTTCTTACATTTTCAAATATTCCTAATGCAATTTCTTAAAACTGAGCAAACAGATAATGGATGATTCCCCTTTCAACCAAGTAAAAATGTTTTAGTTTTTTAAAATATATATTCCCCTCCCCCCACCATGGTTTAAAGCAATAGTGACCACAAAGACACTCTCCTTACAAAAGACTTAAATATTATTTTTCTTAATTCTAAAAAAAAAATTAAAATTACTAATAACATCATCAGTATATAGCCTAAAGTACCCAGTAATGCATGGTTTTACCAAGATGTATAATTTTAAGCTCTTTTCGACTGTTGAAAAACTTATTTTACAATCAAGTGAGCTATAACTATTGGTAATACCCTGGAACATTTTTGTTGCTCTGCAACAGGTACTGTGTTTTCTATATGTCACATTTTTGCAACAAAGAAATATAAAGACTTCATCTTAGAAGCTGTGATCTGTTCCACTCATGTGCTGTCTCATTGGTCAAAACAAAATCATAGAGCTGATTCCTCCTGAAAGTACTGGGCTTGCTTCTTTGAGGCTGTACCTTGGCTTAATGACAGAATGTTACAGACATTATTGTGATAATTATCCATACATCCCTAGATGCAGTATTTATTATATATTCTTAAATCATTTCTATTTAGACCCCTCCCATTGAACTTCTGACCCCACAGACTGCAGATGCTGTCCTCCATATATCAGGAGTACCTCATTCCCAGTATTTTAGTTAAACTGGATGCAATCTGGAAATACATCTCAGACACTGTTCACACTTCTGCTCTGATCAGCCTCAGTGAGAATTGACTTCCTTGTTTCTCAATAGACTATGCAAATGTATCCTTTCTGAACTAAGAAATCTTCCTGGAAAATACAAAATAAGCCTTCAGCAAAGGTAGCTCAGAGACAAGTAAATTTTACAGCAGTTGCAAAGAAGTTACAGTTTTTATTTCAGGCATTTATATTATTTATCATATTCTGGGCAAGACTTTCCATCGTCAAACAGTGATTTGCAAAGAGGTCCTTGGAACGGAGTGCAAACCTGGCCATTTTTTCACAAGGGCAGCTCCCCAAGGTAGTAATTCCCTTTCTGTGACATGAAACATTTTGAGAATCTTTGCAGGACTATGAGCTTTTCAGACAACCATGAGGATGGAGGAATGCAGCACTCCCTAATTTATCTTAGGGAACCAATTCCTTCCCACTCTTAAGTTTCCTTTTGGGTTTTTTTGAGATAACTGAAAATTAAGTTTGGGAGAAAATATTAATGCTCCTGTTGTTGCTGAAAAGGTGTCACCAAGCAGTATAAGGATTTGGACATTCCCTTCAATATTTTGGTGGGAAAGACAACAGCACTTTCATTAAAATGTGCTCACACTTAAAGAGCGTGAATGAGGGAGATGAAATAAAGTCCGAGTGTATGGCAACACTGAGGAAATGAAGAATCAGAGAGACTTAAAAGACAGATGACAACAGTTATTTTTGTGTGGAATATAAACCAAGGCAATCCAAATAGACCTACTGATTGAGACTGACCTAAACTTTAAACATATGCTCACGTTACAGCATCTGAAACAGAGTGCATTTTAAGATATGTTGCAGCAGCATGCATCAAACTGTGTAACAAATGCACCAGGAATGAAGAAGAAAGCACACCATGAACAGCACATTTGACTATTTTCATTGTGGGAATAGCCTCACCCTACAAATGATTTCCAGTTCCAGAGTAAACTTTGTAAAGATGGGACTTAGCAAATCTAAAGGTCAGTGAAAAGCAAAGCAATTGCCATAAAACTAATTTGGAATCCAGATGGTAAGAGGATGGGATTCACTGAAATTGCTGTAGCATCTCTGCAGCAGTTGAATTTGAAAGAGAAAATAAGAGTCAGATTTATTTACAACATGGAAGGAACAAGATTTGAAATGTGGCTCAGGAAAGCATCTGTTGTTCCTCTGATTTCACAGCAGGAGTATTAGAGACTACTTAAATAGATGAAGTTGTAGAAAATTTAATTACCAATGAACATTTACAAGGGAATTAATTGTTCCCTGGAGTTACCACAGTTGAAGTAACGATGGTATATGACACCCCTGGACTTTAAAGAGGAAGTATATGCAGCAACTGGCTGGGAACAAAGGACAGAAGCGTACAGAGTGTAAAGTATCTGCGGGTTTAGGAAATTATGAGATTTATCCTAAAACAGAAATTATCTAAGTATTTAGGGAAAAAAGCAGCTGGTACCTTTTATGATGATCCCATAAACTGTAACCTGCCGAAAAGCAAAGATGTAGGTTTTTTGGTTTTGTTTTCACAAACTTCTCTGATTCTTTATACAAAAATACACCAGAAGTGAAAAACAACTGGAACACTGGAAGAACTCTGCAATAATGTTTAAGGTTACATTCAACAAACTTGGCACCTGAGCATGGTTAATTGTAACAATGAAGAGACCTCCCCATATTGGTGTGGACTTCAATATTACCAATTACCCAGTAAAGATCAGTATCTTTACCTACTTCAGAAGATGTATTTGCTACATTAATGTATTTTTAAATTCTAACTTGAATTCATCCACAGACTGAAGGCAACAATACAGTATGTCATCTAAAGGTAGACGTAACAGTTTATTTCAATCTGATAGTGTATGTGTACAGTAACTGTACCTTCTGCTTAGCAGACACACCCAAGCAGATACTGCTGGGTGTTGCTGTCATGCAAAAATATTTGATTAGCAATAAACACAAAACTAGCAAAGAAGGACAACGTTAAAACTTCCTCTTAGGCTTTAGTATCAGCATTGATCCTTAAGGGAAAAAAATCACTGATTCTATCTAGCAACAGATATGTGTGAAAATCACAAGGCAGAAGCTGAAGAAACGCATAAAGAGCGCAAATTGCAGTACAGCTACATTATTTTCTGACTGTAGTCAGTTATTGTGAGGGTGTCTGACCATTTTTTAATTTGAACAGATTGACACTGGAAGTGATGGATCATCCTACTTCCATTAAAACTTTCTACAGAAGCTTAAGCCACGATCTGGCTGTGGCTGCTGGCCAGGAATCCAGCCTAGCTGTCTGCTTACTGTAGCTCTGCTGACTGGCTATCTAGCTCCCTGGCAATATGCCGGCTGCTCACTTGGTTTCTTGGCTCCCCAGGCTTGTCAGCTGGCAAAGAAATAGATTGTTCCATTTTTGCCAGAAAGGCTGCAGAGCCAACACATTTTGTTCCAGCGCTCAATGAAACAAAATATTGACAAGTTGGAATTTCCTGTAGAATAAAATGTCACTTCCCAGCCAGCTCCAGTTATTATTGTACGCTCTTGTGTAACACAGTGACGGCATTATCACATCCTCTAAGTAAACACAATGCACAGAAAGGATGTGAATCCAGGGAGCCTTCCAAGCCTTTGGATAAGAATCTCGTAGCATCTGAACCGTCCCTATATAGTACAATGCATCTTTTGATAAGCTTAGTTTGTGACGCCTTGCATTTGGCATTAGAAGACCTATTTAAGTCACCTCTGAGAACTTGTTTGTCAGCAGGACCTAACAGGCCAGCTGAGGGATAATTCAGTTCATAGTCTGTGGATTATGCCCTTTACATATATTGTTGTGGAAGAAGACTTACGTAGGTTACAGATCAAACTCCAGGGAAAGCAAAACAAAGTAATAGCCACAACATAGTCACATATATATATATATATATAGGTGATTAGGATTTCCCTGAGGAAAAAAGGAGTTAAAATATCCATGAACAAGCAAATAAAAACAACTTCTCAAACACGTAACGGGAAACAACTGATTGGCAAAATGTTCAGTGAATAGGAAACCAGAAAATGCCACAAAGTTATGCCATAAAATGAACCTCTGCCAGAGACAAAGGCCATGGTCCAGCCCAGGCCAAAGATTCCAGGATGACTACTGAAATTATGCACCGCTGTTGTAGTCAGCTTAGGTGTGTCAAGATTGTTTTCGGAGACACTGAGCAGAGTCTAAATGGCAGCACATGGGTATGCACTCAGTGGCAAACAAGCCCATTTAAGCTCTTTCCACTCTCAGTTGTCTCTGTGCTATCCCCAGTGCTATGCTGACATGTTTATTATATTGGTGAACTGGATCAGCAGAAAGGAAGGAAAGCAGGTTGTTCTCTTGTCTTTTCAGTTCAATTTCATTTACTGCTCAATTTAACAAATGCTCATGCTGGCAGTCCAGAAGCAGTGCAGATGTAGAAACAGGTAGCTGGGCTGGGGAGCAGGAGGGTGTGCTACAAACAGATAAGTGACCACTTTCATGAAGTAATTACATTATGAGCTTTAGATTTTTTTAATTNTATAAAGCATGGCAGATGCTTCCCAGCCTGCTGAAAGGGGATAAATGGAAAGGGTTACCCTGGTTTTGAGTCAAGAATTGTATGCTGTGCCTCTCACTGATGGCAGCAATAAAAAGACTACAGATTACCTATCTGCCTTTGAGAAGGAAGCCTGTGTTATTATAAATTACATCAGTAAAGTTTATTGGGCATAATTTAGAGTCTTGCTTGAACTGAATAAGGGTTTAGTTATAGTGGAACATTTTTCAGAGGTAGCATCATAAAAAAGCCCACAAACCACTGTTGGTCATGCAACTGTGTAGTTTTTCATCTATAGAGATATCTAAGGGATGAATAAGAAAATGCATGGGAAATGGCCATAAAGCCACAGATAAGTTCATCATCTCCTTTTATATAACTGGCATTTAGCACCTTAGAGAGGTCCATCTAGTCCATCCGAGATAATCTTTCAAGGAGTTGCTCCAATCCACTGAGCCAAAAAATATCAAGCTTAAAAGTCAGGTACAGACAGTGAGTTGGGATAGTTTCATGGACATGACAGTGTTTCTATAAAAATGTTCTAAAGACAGCCATTTTTGGTATTGAAAAAAGCAGGCAGAAAACAGTGCTGGTGAAGGACTCTGTCAGTTTCACCTGACGCTGATTCTCCTCAGTGGGGCTGATCCTGACCCCCCACACATGGGTTGAGGTCCCAGCCTGGTTTTGATTCATTCTTGTCCCAAGGGAGGTGTCTGATGCTCTGGGCTGGGACTGTTCACAGCTTGCCATGGGGGGTAATACAACAGACCCCAGCTAGCTAGACCCTGCCCTGAAAAATATAAAAGTGAACAGGACACAAAATACCGCAGCCCAGAAACAAATAGTCTAGTTTTTCAGAATTAATGCAAGTTTAAGAAGTGCTGGCTAGCCAGACAAGTGTCATGTGCTTTTACATAGGCAGTACTTAATTGTAAAAAACAAACAACAAAAAAAATTAAAAATTTGCTCTTTCAAACCTATCCCCATTTTTTATAACTCTATAAACCCCCCCTTTTTTTTTCCTAACATTGGTTTACTGTGGCTTATGTTTCATAGTTTCCTGATGACTATAAATCTTTTTTTTTTTTTTTTTCAAGGTTTGGGCAGGAAGCCAAAAGAACTAATTATTCTGAATAGTCTAAGGGGAATTACGAAACAAAGGGGAAAAAAGGGTTGAATTTATTTTTAAAGCATGCTTTCTCATGTTTACACTGCTTCTAGATCTACTTTATTTTAGGATATTTTTTTTACTTAGTGTAAATCTTGATATATAAAAAGCATCAAACTCATGAAAACTGAAAAATATTTTGAGTTAAAGATTTGGTCAAAAGAGGTATTATTTTTGTTACCCAAAGATGTACAAACTGCTTACCATTTTTTTAACTCAAATGACAGTGTATTTTCCAAGCCAAGCTGATCTCAGTGGGCACTGAAATGATGACTAACTTAAGTTAAATTTGATTCTGTTATTCATTTACTTTCTCCCCATCCCATAGGGACCTGCAGTGCCTGGGAATCTGAGAAACTTTTTATTTGTCCCCCTTAGCTAACACTCCAACATAACTTCAGAATCAGCAATCCTTTGCTTCTTTTACCATGTGTATGGTCTGAGGCCTTTGCCACGCAGTTTATTAGTTTTTAGGGTAAATAAAAATGGAGTTTATCTACCTGTTGGCAAAATGAAGAAGCAAATACACATCCTCTGACTTCTAAAGTGTCTACAATGATTGCACAACCCAGAAACAGCCTATGATCAAGGAGTAAACAGAAATAAATACCACATCATTAAGTAAAAACAGAAGGCAAGAATTATCCAGACAAGTAACATAGGTCCATTAGCAAAAAATACCATATAATTTTCATAGTTTGGGTGGTACCCAGAAGAAAGTTAGGCTACTGTCTGTAAAGTAGACAGTTTCAACTTTGAAATCCTCTAGCACTGAAAGTTACAAGGCTAGCATCTTTTTCAGATTTTTTTTTCACCTCTATATCCTTCTCTAGTACAAAAGTTTTGCATTCCTGTTAAATTCAGCTTTGAGGGTTCTCCTTTCTGACTCCCAGAAACTGTTGCTACTGAACACCAGCTTATCTGCACCTGTTGCCACAATGGAGCTCTGGTTCTGCTGCTCCTTCTTTTGAGGTTCCCTCTTACATGCTAAGTCCCAGAAAGGCTTTTCCAGATTCTACGAGACCTTCTTTTGTGGAGAGACATCGTCATTAGCTGCCAGGGTTAGACTATCCATTGTATAGCATTCAACACACTTCTTTCCTGTCCTCCTTGTTCAGATAGTGTCTAGAGGAGCTGCTGCCGAAATGGATTGCTGGAAGAGAAACAAATCCAAGGCCCCAACAGCACATCTCCATAATAACTTATGCAGATTTGAAAAATAAATGGCTTCTTTTCTGAGGTGAACAACATAACTCACACAGGATTATCTAGCAATATTCAATTAAAAAAAAAAAAAAGTGGAAAGCAAGGAATGCCACAGAAGCTCTGGACAGGGCTTGAGAGCCTACAGTCAGTACCTTGTCTGACTAAAACCAGACTCCAGCCTCGAACACATTCTGCGGAGGCAGTCGGCAAGATGGAATGGAAAGTAAGTCTGCCATGAGAGTGTTTAATGAGCAGTCATTAGGTAGGCCTCCTGTCCGCACTGACCAGGCTGGCACGACCCAGTTCGCAGGTAAACAATCTTCTGAGATCTATGCAACGCTCTAACCACCGTTCCATACAGAGCTGTTCTTGGTCCCGACCCACGCTGCTTCTGTGAATGGGACCAAGCAGGACTACCAGCAGCGACTCCTCGGTTGGAGCGGTGCGTAAGGGGACCAGTTCCACCCCACCCAACTCCACTCTGCGAGACTGAGCGGGGTGGCTCCGGCAGGAGCACGAGAAGTACCCCTCCCACGGCCGGGCAGGCGTAAGCTGGACTTGTNAACCAGACTCCAGCCTCGAACACATTCTGCGGAGGCAGTCGGCAAGATGGAATGGAAAGTAAGTCTGCCATGAGAGTGTTTAATGAGCAGTCATTAGGTAGGCCTCCTGTCCGCACTGACCAGGCTGGCACGACCCAGTTCGCAGGTAAACAATCTTCTGAGATCTATGCAACGCTCTAACCACCGTTCCATACAGAGCTGTTCTTGGTCCCGACCCACGCTGCTTCTGTGAATGGGACCAAGCAGGACTACCAGCAGCGACTCCTCGGTTGGAGCGGTGCGTAAGGGGACCAGTTCCACCCCACCCAACTCCACTCTGCGAGACTGAGCGGGGTGGCTCCGGCAGGAGCACGAGAAGTACCCCTCCCACGGCCGGGCAGGCGTAAGCTGGACTTGTGCTGCCATGTGGGCAGCACTGCATGCAGGCCACACCTGACCCCCCGGAGGCCGAGTAATGGTCGGGAAGGGCAGGAGCAGCACACAGCCACACAGCTACACAGCCACACACCTACATAGCCACACACCTACACAGCCACACACCTGCACCGCACCACCACCACCCCACACAGCCACACACCTGCACAGC
>VWZI01006238.1:223991-304527 GCA_013396835.1 Psilopogon haemacephalus | reverse complement strand
CACCGCACCACCACCACCCCACACAGCCACACACCTGCACAGCCACACACCTGCACAGCCACACACCCACACCGCACCACCACCACCCCACACAGCCTCTTCCGGAGCGGCCTTCAGCTCCCGCCAATGGGATCACTGCAGCCGCTCCCACGTGACTCTCCCTCGCCGCCGGAGGCGCGCGAGGCTGCGTGCGCGAGAGGGGTGGGGTCGGGGGGAAGCGTCGCGAGAGCGGAGGCGCGCGCCGGAGGCGGGGCAAGAAGGGGCGGGGCGGCGGAGGGGCGCTGCGCTGTGCTGCGCTGCGCTGCGCTGCGGCGGTGACGGGGACGGGTTCGGCGGGGCTGGGACCGGCCCCGGGATGTTGTGGTGGTGAAATGGCTGCGGGTGCCGGGTACTGAGAAGGCAGTCAGGTACGGGGTGGCCGCTCTGCTTCCTCCTTTCCCCAACCATCCCCCCGCTGGGTGACTCGAGGGAGCCGGCCGATCTCGGCTCCGCACGGGGCGGTGGACAGCCGCCTGTCAGGCAGGGCTCCCTCCCACAGGTGGTCCGTACTTGGATGGCAGAGGACAGACTGAGCATCCTCCGTCGCCTGTCCCCGCAGGGAGCAGACGCTACTGGCGCCTCCCCAGCGAGCGCTATGTGGCCTGGGGCAGTGCACCCCCTCGCGGGCCCGGCGGCTTCTCCGCGCACACACCTGAGGGAGGGCGCCGGTGGGCTCCGCGCCGCGCGGGACGCATCTGAACCGTAGTATGGAGAGGGGGATACTGGAGGGGGGTAAAGCAGCGCCCTGCCCCCTTGACCCGCGTAGCTGGAGCCCTAGTGCTTGCAGCATCCCTCTTTCCCGGAGAAGTCCTCTGGTAGCCGCGGCGGCCTCCGCCAAAGGCCTGCCGGTGGAGAGCCTCGGTGGGAAGTCCAGGACCCCCTTCTGTTAGGGTCGTCTGCAGTCTCGACTGGAGACTAACTTAATGCCTGTGTTGTTGCGGTTTATGCATGGAGGCTGAATAAGTTCGCGTTACCTTCTGCACTGGTTGGCTTGTGGTTAATGAACATGGGTTAAATAAGTTCAACTCATTCTCAACGTTTCTTTTTCTAAAACCGTCTCCTCCATCTCGCTCCCCACAGCCTCCTCTCAATTTCTTTCCCCTTCAGGCAGAAGGGATAGGGAATATTGCTCGTTTCCTTTCTCTTTTGAAGGGCTATTTTAAAAGACTGAAGTACATTTCTCTGTTTCACTCAATATCCAATGGTGGAAGAAGTTAGGAATTGTAGATCAGGTATTGCAGCGCTGATATATTGCAAGAGTGAGATAGGGAGGAAAGAAAAAAGTGATTCCAATCTATCTGGAAAAGCTCTGTAATATTAAAATCAATGCTAACGCAGTGCACTCAAACTATCCATGTTACACTTGAGAAGATTCTTACATTGCTTCACATTTGCAAGATTATTTCAGAATTGTACCATTCACCTTTAGTGGTAAATGCTGCCAGTGTTTATATATTGAGAAATTAAGTGTTTTAAAAAATTATATTGATCCCATTTGTCCAGGGCAAGGTGGTGTTTGAGGTCTGTTAATTGAATGATGACACTTTGGTTGATGTCTTGTAATTTCACGTCCCTCGGGGTTTCTTTGAAATCTTTTGGCAGTTGAAGTAGTGGTGGAAAATCGTAGTGCGGGAAAAATAATAAAATGCATTAGGTTATTACCTTTTTCCGTTAATGATTTGATATGATCTAATCTTTTAAAAAGAACCAACCAAGCAAAAAAGCAAACCCTGAAAGTACCTCCTAATCAAAGTATTGTCTGGTGAAGTTTCCACTAAAGGGAAATAAGATCACTTGAGAAAATGCTACAGCTTAGAAAATAACCCCCCCAACTAAGTGGATTTGATTATAATTTATACAAAGTAAGCAACATAATAAAGTATGGAAACTTAATGCCACAAACCGCAGAATCTCAGTTAATGGATATTTCTGGTGCACTGAGTAACATTTTTTTTTTGCCTCAGGATATATTTGAGATTCCAAACCCAGGACTTGGGGAGTAATCAAGGAAGTGGTGGGATGATGATTTCTAGCAGTGATGTAAGCAGAGAAAGTGAAGGGTTCCTCTGGAATTGATGAAGCTTGACATTGCTGTCGTGCTTCTGTGTGACAAAAATACGGTGTAAAACTCTTAGAACCAAAGAAGAAAAAGAAGATCCAGCCTTCCTTTAATGCTGACCAAAAATGACGTATTAAACACACACCCTTCTTCTCTTATTGTGGATGTGTCTGTAGTCAAGACAGTTTCTCATTTTATAAGTGGACTTTTTCAAGACTGCCAACCCAATTAGTCGAAGTGCTATATCATTAGAAATAGAGAAGGATCTCTCAGACTGTTGTACTTGCTGTTACTGTAGGCTTGCTGAATTTGTTTTTCAATAGCAATTGTTTTGTGAAGGTTATAAAGGAGTACATATTGTTTTTAAGGTACTTTAAAATTTCATATTTGCAGGTAATCTTTTAGAGGTCAGTATTGACTAAACCTGGCTTTTGTAAATCATCAGTAAAGTTCTTTTGGCTGCTTCAGGTCATTGGCTGTTTAAGGTCATTGTGTTGAAGACAAAGTATCTTCTTTAAAATACTTATTTTATTTAACAATACTACAATAAAAATACCTATTTTTAAAAAAATATAATCATAGGTATACTGTTCTCATCATCTAGAATTACTTACTGGAAATTTCATTTCATAAGAACATATTAGATACGGTTCAAATTTATTGCCTGTATGGCTAGAAATCTTGATGTCCTTGTATGTGTTTAACATCTGCACACATGTATATGTATGCCCCTATTGAAGAGATTTATTCAGCACGCTTTCACTTTAGGGAAAAATGATCATTTTTCCTCCTTTCTGTCAGCTAGAGATTGTTAGCGCATGCTGATTTTTAGGCGCAGGCTAAAGTTACACAAAGAGAATGAATCCATGGCAAAATTCCTGTTGTGTTCCGATAGCCTGATTAAGTAATTTTGCTCCTTGCATATACTCAGACAAGATTGTAAAAGCTAAAATAAGTGCTTGTTTCATATTCCAGTGAGAAAGGTGTTCCTGAGAAAAATCACTGACAAAATGGATTTATAGAATCATAGAATAGTTTGGGCTGGAAGGGAACTTAAAAGTCATCTAGTCCATGCCCTGACTACAGTGAGAAAGGACATCTTCAACTAGATCAGGTTGCTTAGAGTGCTGTCCAGAGTGACCTTGAATGTTTCCAGGGATGGAGCTCTACCACCTTTCTAGGCAACCTGTTCTAGTGTTTCACTGCTATCATAAGAAATGTCTTGCTTCTATCTAGTCTAAACCTATGCTCTTTCAGTTTTAAGTAATTACTCTTTGTCCTATTGCAACAGGACATGCTAGAAGTTTGTTCCTATGTTTTTCCTAAGCCCTGGTTATGATTTGAAATACCTCAATAAGATTTACCCAGAGCCTGCTCTTTGTCAGGGTGAAAACCACAACTTCGTTCATAGCAGAGGTTATCCAGCCTTCTGTCATTTTTGTGGCACTCCTGGTTCTGCTTCAACAGGTTCATTTATTATTTTTTTTCTGTGCTGAGGACTCCAGAGCTGGACAGTAGGAAGAAATTAAATTTTAGTAGTCAAATACAATATGCAGAAGTAAAAATAATTTTAGGTGCTATGTTTTCTTTACACAAGAATTGAGCTATTTCCAGGCTGTTTTGTTTGTCAGTGCTTTCACTTCCTTTCCAGTTAGTTTTAGAGTTTGGATGATTTGGTCATTTTTCTTTTGAAAGTGGGTAGTAATGAAAAAAAACCCAAACACTTTCAGGTTTTGTTGCTGTGTTGGGCAAGTGGGATGACAGAGCTGAGATGGTATAGGTGGTGGGGGAAAGTTGTGTAATTCAAATGCTGAAGCACAGGATGCAAACAAGACACTATGGTTATGGTTTTAGGTTGATAAACCAGTACAGTTTCAGTCCAGCATCTGTCAGAGTCTTTGTGGTGTGATCTACAAGTCTTTTGGTTTCATGAGGGTGGCACTGCAAGTGACTGTTGATGCTCAGGCCTCCAGGGTATATTGTCTGTCACAGGGAAGCACTTTACCTGCTGCCTGAAAGCAGTGTTAACTGTAGACTGCTGTATCTGATTAAATACTGTGGGACCCAATGTGGCTGTAAAGTCATCTCCATGATTTTGATATGTTGGGCTTTATTAAAATTGCCGCGAGGAGTGATCAGTCCAGAAATGCAGAGCACAAGTAATTAGCATGACCTTATGTGAAAAAAACAGCTTTTCCTGTAGATGGCTCTTCTTAGGACAAGGATGGGTCTAAGAGTCTTTCACTGATGTGATTAGATTAACAGAGTGGATTAACCACTTAAGATAGAGCAGTAGGGACAAGTGAGGAGGATTTCATTTTCTTGCTTGATGCTGTTACATGGTAGTGGTGAGTTGTTTTGTTGTGTTTGGGTTTTTTTCTAACAGGAGTTTCAATAGAAGTATCCTGGTGCTTTTAAATTTTCCATCTACAGAAGTTTGCTATGATTATATATAATGCATATAATAGATATGCATATAGTACATATACAATACATATATCTAACTGCTTCATGTTAATGTCTTAATTTTCCAAACCTCAGACATCCAGTTAAGCGAGATGCTGTGCTCCCAAGATTGAGTTGCTGCAATTTATTTGCAGAAGTGCAAGTTTTTTTCAAGTGTTCTAGCAAGTTCATGCCATGAGGGAAAGCAGAAAGGTGGTATGTGAATAGATGTACCTAGTAATTTCATGCTATTGTATTCTTGAATAAGTTTTACTTTTCTAGGTTCTGGGGCGGGGAGGAGAGAAATGAAGAATATGATTAGTTGATACCACTGCTTATCTTATTAAAGTTACCTATATTAAAGAATAAATGCATATAAAGATTATTTTCCCATGCAAAGGTTAAACAAAAACATGTACTCGAGCTGAAACTGAGAAAACCAAGGCATACAGTTGTGCATAGGAGACCTATGTACCATTGTCTTGGTGTTTGTTTTTTACTTTGCAGTCATTTTTACATGTATTGTCTCCATACCTGGTTTATTTTGAGCAGTCTAGGAGTTTGGTTTTGGTGTGTGGTTTTTTTTTTCTGGCTG
This sequence comes from Psilopogon haemacephalus, assembly GCA_013396835.1. Taxonomy (NCBI): domain Eukaryota; kingdom Metazoa; phylum Chordata; class Aves; order Piciformes; family Megalaimidae; genus Psilopogon; species Psilopogon haemacephalus. Next base: position 299,389 of record VWZI01006238.1, on the reverse strand, counting down.
CATTATATGACTATGGGAAAAGATGAACTATTAAAATTTGCATAGAACTTAAAAGCCTGGCACATGCTTTCTTTCTTTATTAAAACCCTGTATTTATTGTCTGTTTTTAGAGATGCATAGATAAATGAAACAAAGTAGATTATTCTTTCTTTTCATTGCTGCTGATTAAACAGGGAATCTGTGTAAATTTATTTTGATGCCATTGCTATTTTTTTAAATTGTTCTTGTTGTTAGTTACACTTAAGATAAATAAGGATAGCTGACTTGAGCAGAAGCTCTTCTGTCCTGATTTGGCAATGTAAGAATGCTGGTAAATAAGTCTTTGGTACCTTGTGCTTTGTGAGCAGAGACAGGATGGCCCAGACTGGTACCAGAGAACAAGATTATGAGTATATGTTAGCCAAAACAGGAGTCATGTACGTTACTATATACTACTTAGGGTTAACAGAAATAAGTTGGTTTGGTGGGTAAGTAGTGCATTTTCCTCCCAAGATTGTTGAAGTATTTCCAGTGCTAGGGAAATTATCTGATAAAACTTCACCAGAATACCCCCCACCACAATGCAGCCTTGAAATGTAGTTAAAGGAAAATACTGGGACTAACTGTAAGGTCTGTGTTCTGCATTTCACACATTGTTTTAGTAATTTCTGAGGCAGTACCTACTTAAAGGCAACCAGCAGTGTGGATGGTGTGCTGTTTAATCTTCCTCAGTGTTAATATGCTTTTTAATTGCTCTTTTTGGTTCTTGTTTTGTCTACTTGGATTTTCAAAATATATGCAATCCAAACAGGGAAGCATAAAATAATTAAATATAAATGTTTTCCACAGGTATTTTTGAACGGCCTTCTTTCATCAAATACTGAGATTGGTAAAATCATGGATGTGTACAACAGGGCTCAGAGCAGTCGAATGAAACCAAGAATATCTATGAAAAAGGTAATTATGAGTTTTTTTGGTTTGGTTTTTTTTTTTTTTTTAGTATTTCAGAGCTTTTAAATTTTTGTTTCAACAGTCTAATAATGAACCAAGTGAACTGGTACTTTGATTGGGGTTTTTGTTTGGCTTTTTTTTTTCCTTCCTGTGTTTTGATTTTGGCGTCGTCACATTTCAGTGAGGCAAAGAAACTGCCTTTGCTTTGTGCTTTAGTATATTTAGCATAGTTGAATTAGGAGACAGAATAATTAAGGAGGAGGTGCGTGCTTTTGCCTTTCGTCTGGCTCATCCTTGTGTTTACATGAACTTGAAGGCAGTGCTTTGGCAAAAAAGGAAATCTCTCTAACACTTATGTAAGATACTAGTGTACTAAGTACTTATTCTTTTAAATGTTATCATTTTAGCTTGGAGAACATATACACTCTTCTTCAACTCTTCTTGTAATTTCTTTAAGCACTTAGTCAAATGGAAGTTGGCATTTACCCTGTAGGGACAAATTTATTTATCCAGTTGTATTTCTCGAAGTTGTTGAGTATCAGTGAATGTTCTAGATTTTCATTGGTTATTTATAAATCCTTTACTTAACAGTGTGTGCAGTGCTTAAGAGAAGAAACTGATCAAGGTAGTATCTTGTCACATGGAAATTGCATTATTTTATTCCATAAGCAGGTTTTGTTGCGTTAAGGAAACAGTGTCTGTGGTATAGATCCTGTAGAAACTGCATGAAGGTAGAGGTAAACACTGTGGAACTGCCAGGCAAGTTAATAGTTATTTCAAGTCCAGATATGGAATATAAACTGCCATACATAAAGCATTTTTAATTACAGGTGATATATTTTCACTATAGGACACATGGTATAAAAGCTTTTATTTTATTGGTTTATGAGAAATCTCCAGCTGAAAGAAAGTTCTTTATCTACAGTCAAGTTATAAACCTTAACATAAACTGATTTTTAGAAGACGTTTTTAGTATACCCTCCATTTGTTTTTCTTTTCAACTTAAAAAGCAAACCAAAACAGACAAACCAACTATGCCCCCAAGGTTTTTAGACCTTCGGGTTGCTGAAGCATCTTTCTAGTAATGACAGAGACCAGTACCTGACTTTGAACTGCTCTGTTAATCACCTTTGAGCATTCTGGACTGTAGTTCCAGGAACATGAATGTGACCCTTCTTGGGTGTCCTACAGAATTCTGAATTTCCATACCGCCAGACTCCAGTGTTTTGATCTGAGGCTGCCTCTTCATGTTTCCCAGAGGGACAGCTGCTTAGATTGCAGTGTGGAACTTTCATTCTTTCTCAGAGCCAGGCAGTAGAGAGGTCAGAGTGCTGCTATGTTTCATCCTCTGTTGCTTCACAGCTTGTGGTCTGATTAATGTCCTCTCTGTAGTACTTCATAACACTTAAAAAGAGTTGTTGCAGTAGTTACTCTTAAAAGTCAGGGCAGGCTTATATTATGCACATTTAAAGCCTAAGTTTCCAGCTTTACAGAATGACTTAAAAATATTCAGTCCATTTAAATCCTACAACACATGAAATCAAAGAGCTGCTTTGTTGTTTAAGAGCAGAGTAAACATGACTTCCCATCTCTGAACTTTTCTGCAGATCATGTTTTCTACAGGGTTGTGGGTTGTTTAAAATGTTAGAGAGCAGTTATTTAAAATAGTTAATGACACGGATTAGTATAGAATTTCCTCTAGTATACTGTGAAGGATCTGCAGATAATGACTTCTTGATTTACTGGCCACAAAGTGCAAAACTTTGATTTGCTCATTTGAAGTAGACCTTAACAAGGGTTTTCATTGTTCAGGTCTGTCTTCCTCTGTGCACATTTGAGGACAATCATGTTTTTTGCATAGTGTAAATAAGTACGCTCAAAATCTTTGCTTACGATTGAAGTAGAGTTTCTTGCAAGACACATGACTTGAATTTTTGTGAGGAAGGATTTCACAGGCCTAGCAAGTAGAGCTTTACAGATTGCTTGGGGTGGCTCTTTTTGTCCATATGTTGATATATGTAGAAAGCAGTTTTACTAGTTGTAAGACTGAGTGACATCCATTTGTTGAAGATGACCTAAACTGAGCTGGTAGTCTTGGAAACTTTATGAGTTTCCGTTTTTAATGTAGTCGTGTGTCTCTTAGACTGAGATTGTTAGAGAACTTGCTTTCATTGTCTGTTACATAGGAGAATTTATCTGAAATGGAGTACAGTTCTTTGCTGTCATAAGCACGATTTTCATGAGTGTGAAAAAGTTATTAAATATAGTCTCACAATTAATAAGAGGAGATTGAAGAAAGCACACTGCTGCAGTTACGATTTTAACCACACTACTGTAAAAATAAAGAATCTTACTAATTCCGCACTGGAGGTATTCACAGAGTATTTGTACTTGTTAGTTTAGGGACGTCATTATTCTTCAACTTCAACAGGTGGGGTTTTTTTGGGGTTTTATTGATGTTCACGCTGGTTATGTTTTTACTGTTGATCTGTCCTCTGTTAGCCTTGGTTTTTGGAAACTGTGCAAACCAAGGCTTTAGTCTGCTTTCGTATGAAAGCCTCTTCATTTCAGCGATTATCCTTCATAGTCCTACTTTCTGTGCTTGTGAGTTAATCTTCTCCTTGCATGTGGATGATACTGTGTGTGCAGTTACACGGAATGTCCTTCTTGATGATCTCATGTCAGTTCTTTCACTAAAGGATGCATACTAGGGTCGTGTTTGCTGTTTTCAGTGCTGTATCATGTTGACCATCCACTCCTTACATTTTTCAAGAAATCAACTTGGGTCTTTTATTTCTGAATTTGTTAATTTGCAGTTCTATTTTAAAGCTTACTTTAGTTTTTAAGGGCATAATTTTGTGTTTCCTATAGTTGAATTTTAAAATACTCTCACATTAACAAGTTAATTCTGTAAGATTTGCTGTTTTTCTTCCTAACTGGTCACAGCTGAGCTGCCTACTTAGAATCATCATCACATGTCCTCTACATATTCCCTTGGGTGAGACTTGACTTCAGTCTCAAGATAATTTCAGCAAAGTTGGCTACTGGGTTACTATTTCTACGTCTATTACATCTTCAAAAACACACTTTGCTATCTCCTTTTGGGCAATTTTTTCTCTTCCAGAAACAACTCTTTCATCAAACTACCTTTTTCTAGTTTTGTTAACACTTCATTTATTTTGATGTAAGTCATCTATGGATGTCCAGAAAGATGAGATATTTATCTGTGTCTTCTGCCTGTCATTTTCTGTATCTTTATTTTTTTCCATGTTCAGAATTTTTTTTATACTCATTAATGTGGTCTTACACATCACTTTCTCCTCTTTTTTTAAGTATGTGTATTTTATCTTTTTCATATAGTGCATGACACTGGACCTTCATATAGTCTCATATGATGACCTGAGGGGGACTTTTGCAGTTTTTGCATCTTTCTTCTCTTGTTTCATCTTAGTAATCTCCAAAATTTTAATCTTCCTTCACCTCAGTAGTTCCTAATACCATTCTCCTGTTTCTGCCTTTCAGGGAGAAAAGCACTTGCTTTCACAAGTAAGGTATAAGCAGTAGTTTGTGCCCTTAGAAAACCTAAATGCTGGAGAATAATGATGAGCCCTTCTTAAACTGGATTATTATTGGTCTGCAGGAAATTTGCAAGTCACATTGTATGATTTTTTTTTTTTAATTACTGTTTTGAGCGCTGTGACTGATTATTGTAGAAGCTAAAAATTAGGCATTCCAGTGTGCTTGCTTGCTTGACTTCACAAATGACTTGTTTATAAGATGGATGGAGGAATTATCAGGGAAGAGTCTTTGAGCAATATTGGTATTGCAGCCACCTGTAAATTGGGAAGATCCAGACATTCCAAGAGAAAGACACAGTCAGCTTACACTGGAAAGTACAAAGATGTATTACTGAGGTGTAGAGGTAAATTTCAGCTAAATATGGGGACAGAGGAATAAATGAAAGTGGAAATTAAATGAACGCTTCATTAATTTGTTTCAAATGGTCCAGTAGCTGCCTAAAAGGTATTTAAAAAAAAAGGTTTTCCATAAAAGTTACTGTCTTGGTTGCTTGACACTCGAGGGTAGTCTGAGCTAACATTTTGAAATATATTTTGGTAATTTCAGTGATCCTGAAGTGAAGTTTCTGTTTTGCTTTTGTCACTATGTAAATGTTTTCCTAATTTTGTATTGCCACGAGCACAAGCATGGTGATGCTGGTTACACTATAATAATTTACTTTCCCATGTAGTAGTCCTTGGTACCACTTTTTCTACAAGGAGAAAAAATAATCTCTGTCGATGATCAACTGTAATATGTAAGATCACTTTTTATTATAAAGGGATTATTTTTGCTAGGGAGTAACAGAAACACAACGCGTTTTCTGGCTAAATTTAGCTACCTAGCACATATACTATTGTTTAAGGAGCTATACAGATTTGAAATAACTTGTCATAAGCTGCACACACCGATTTCTCACTTCATTTTTAATAGGAAAATCATGTAGAGAATAAATAACGGTATTAACAATTTATAACCACATTGTGATCTTATTTTTCATGTTAATGTTACCACTTACTAGCAATGCAAAAATTAAAAAAAGCAAAACCCAATTAGCAATGACAAAAACAAGGTTGCTAACTTCATAAACCAAGTGTGAGGTCACTGTCTTTTTTACAAGCTGAGTCAACCAACTTTTGTGGTTGTTCTGTCATTTTGTTTTATTTGCCTTCAGATACCAGTCATGATCATTCTTTTGTTCTGCTGCACTTTGTTATATTGGGAGAAAGTCTTAGATTCTTTAACCTTTTTTAGCCTTCTGTGGATGCTTGCATGACACTATAAGTGTAAACAGAAGAAATGTTGCAAGTAGTATTTTTCTGGGGCTAAGTTAGAGTCATTTCATGTTCATGGAGGAATGGGAAAGGAGAACATGCGTACATTTTGTTGTCGGTCTAGTTTGCTTGCCTGCTTCCCCTCTGACTTTTCAAGCCACTTCCATTGCTTTTACTGCCTAAATTTCCTTTTCATCCTTTTCAAGAAAAATCTGATGGAAAAGTTCCATATACAGACTTTCATGAGAATGGATGGGGACTAGATTTTTTCCTGAATTCATGTTTCTTTTTTCCCAAATCTGCATGCCCTTTTTTTTTTTTTTCCATACAGAATGCTCAACTTCTTTTGGAATGGAAGGGTTGCTTAAACAAAACAACTTAGGTGTTTCAGTTCTATGTGTTAAAGTACATTTAGCCTTCAAGCTTGAAATTTGAAATAACGCTTAGAGTAGGGAAACCCGTGGGGGCAGGGCAAATATGGATAGACCCTGTATCCATAACTGGAAAAGCTGTTTTTATTTCCTTGTATTTTTTCTTTGTTTTTCAGAGTTTTGGGGAAGGTCTGATGCATTCTATGAAGTCACTGCTACATAGCAGAAAAGAATTATGCAACATATCATCAGAGGAATGCCTAAGTCGGGAAGAACAAGAGAATTTTTTTGAGGTTTGGTATAACCTGATCACTTATATATATATATATTTTTATATAAATATTGCAGCTAAAATAGAAGATGATTTAGCTTGACTCAGTATAGGAGGTTGAAGGATAGTAAATGTAAACAGTGCTGCGAGTTATTTGCTTTAAAATCTGTACCCCCTATTGGCATTCTGGAATTCAGTTACTCTAGTCTTGAAAACAGCTGTGACATTACAAGATATTTTTGTGCTTTTTAGGATTTGTGAAACTGAAACACCAAAATGTGTAGATCGATGATTTAGTAAGAATTGTATAACTGCATTTACTACATTTTAAGGTTATATGAATGATATCCTAGCAGAGTAGCAAAACATTTTGATCCGGTTCTGAAGATAAAAGTGATTGCTCTTGCCTTTTGCTCAGCATTAAAAGATGAAGCCTCAGCACTGTAGGTCTTGACTTCTTTTACATTAATACAGATGAGCCAAAAGCTGGTCTAGGTCTGGAGAGAAGTAGAGCTGGACAGAATGAAGGTCTGCAAGGTAAATCTCAGGTTTTGAGAAGGGATGACTACAGCTGCTCCAGTTACAGGATAACAGTAGATTCTGGAAAGGGAAAAAAAAAAAAGGTAAAGAGCAATGTGTACCATGTCCTGTTAAGTGTTTTAGAAGACTACTAAGGAGCAATTGGCAGGCTTAGAGAAGGAGAGGATGACCTGAACTGGCCAGGTGGAGAAGCTGAGATGGGAAGAAATGAAGCAAAACAGACTCAGGAAGACTGATAATTGGTTAGGGAGTAGCAGGAGGAAGGGAAGAAGCAGATTGTGTGACCAGCAGAGATGACATAGCATTGCTTTGATGACACTAGGAGCTTTTAGGACTGTCTGCATGGTGAAGTTGAATATGAAATATCTGGGGAACAGATAAGACGCTGAATTTGGGAAAGATAAAGAGCTGTGACAAATTACAGGTAAGGAAGAAGAGTGAATCGGTGGAGGAACAGGCCAAACCTTGTCTGTTCTAGAATCTGTAACCCCCCTCAGATGTTGCTGCCCCCCTTCTTTTTTCTTTGGTGTGTATGTTTCTTGTAGCAAATACCTGAGAAATAGCTAATGACATGTTCTATATGCCTGTAGTGATGGTCCCAATGGAGCAAGATAGCTGACTATATTTAGTTACTATATTAGCTCAGGCAATTAAGAGCCCTCTATCTGAAATGTAAAAAAGTCAATATCCTGCCACAGAACAGGTCTTATGAGAATATAGGGAAAGACACCTATATGCAGAATAACATTAAATGAACATCATTAAGGCTGCAAAGATAATTACTTAGACTTAAACCCCAGAAATATGGGTTTTCCTGTACCATTAGTTCATTTGCTCTGTACCTTTGGGTTATGATAACCTTCAAATACATTGTGTTACATACTATTTTTAATTTAAAGAAAAGACTTGTTACCAGCTGTTCACATCTCTGTCTTCCTGGCCTACTCTCCAGCAGCTTTTAAACTGTTGTACTAACTTCAGACATGTTCAAGATATTAAAAGGTGATTTATTTTCTGTGAAGACTTGAGCTTAAGTAAAGGAATCTAAATTAGTACTGTAACTGAGGTGAAAATAGGCAGCCTCAGCACTCGTTTGGTCTCTTTGACAGCAGTCTGCTGGCCTGTCAGTGTATATAAGGACTAGTTAGTTGTAGCTTCACACAAGTGAAGACTCCTGCCCTGTTTGGTGCAGTGAGTTATCCACAGGGAAAAGGAATGAGTTGCAATCATTATCTTGAAGTGAAAAAAGCATATAATAAGACTAAAGAGCCAAACACATATTTAAAAAAAAAATCCAAACTACCAAAAAAACCAAAAACAAAAACCCCAACAGCAACAAACCCTAAACCCTCTCAAAATCTTCTTCAGAGAACTAGGCTTTTTTTCAAATCCTTTAAATTGTTTGCTATTTTGCCTCTTCTGTGGAGGAATTCAGTTAATATTCTAAGTACTGTACAGATAAAAAGATGTATAAGTTGAAAGGTATTTTGCAAATACTGTGCAGATAAATCATGTAAAAGCTGAAGGGTACATTGCTCAAACAGGATTTTTTTCACTTTACACAGTGAATACAGTGCTGTAGACCTGTAATTTGTTTGGAGCTATTTGGAATGCTGCTAAAAAGCATAGCTTCATTTATTATGCTTTCATCAGCAGTACTGGCTAACTAGGGGAGGTCCCAGTTGTCTGGAGACTGGCAAATGTGATGCTCAATTACAGGAAAGGCCAGAGGAGGATTCAAGGAGCTACATGCCTGTCAGTCTGACCTCAGTGCTGAGGAAGATCATGGAGCAGATCAGCTTGATTGACACTGTGCAGGGAAGCCAGGTGATCAGGCCCTGTCAGCATGGGGTCGTGAAGGGGAGGTCCTACTTACAAACCTGGTGTTCTACAACAGGATGACCTGTTCAGTGGATGAGGCAGAAACTGTGGATGTTGTTTACCTGACCTTCAGTAAAGTCTTTTGACACTGTCTCTAGTGCATCCTCCTGGAAAAAATCTGGCTGCTCATGGGTGGACTCTTTGCTAGGCAAAAACCTGGCTGGATGGCCAGGCCCCAGAAGTGCTGGTGAAAGGAGTTAAATGCAGTTGGTAGCCAGTCACAAGTGGTGTTCCCCAGGGCTCAGTGCTAGGGCCAGTTCTAATAGCTCTGCCTCTCTGGATGAAGGGACTGAATGCACACCTGGACTACGGTGTTCAGTTTTGGGGCCCTCACTACAAGAAGGTGCTGGAGTGGGTCCAGAGAAGGGCAGTGAAGCTGGTGACCAGTCTAGAGCACAAGTTTTAAGTAGTGTAGCTGAGGGAAATAGGGTTGTTTGGTGTGGAGAAAAGGAGACTGAGGGGAGACCTCTACAATCAGTCTTTACAACTATCTGAAAGGAGGTTGTAGTGAAGTAGGGGTCAGTCTCTTCCCTGTAGTAAAAAATGGTAAGATGAGAGGAAGTGGCCTCAGGTTGCACCAGAGGAGGTTTAGATTGAATATTAGAAGAAACTTCATCACTGAAAGGGTTATTCAACACTGATGTATGGTCACCAGCAAGTTGGTTGAATCTCCATCTCTGGAGGTGCCTAAAAGACACATAGATGTTATGCCAAGGGACATGTTTTAGCATCAGACTGGACAGAGTTAGATAGTGGTTGAATTAGATGACCTTGAGGGTCTTTTCTAACCAAAACTATTCTATGACTCTATAACTGAAATAAGAATAAGTGGATGTTAACAGGAAGATCTTTCCTGGGGGCACAGTAGCTTCCCAGCATGATACCCCCCAAAATAAGTCAGAATTTTTCATAGTTTAGTATGATTTCAGTTTAAATGGAAGTTTTATAGTTTATTTTGTCACATATTGAAAAATACATATTTGAAACTCAAATACAGTTCAAGCCAGAATTATTCTTCAGCCATTACTTCTTGTCTCTGAATCTTTCGGAGATTCTGTGTATGCAGAAGCAACTCTATTGATTTATCATTAGGAAAATAAAGAGAACTTAGGAAATCTGATATTTGAAAGAAAGTTTGAGTAGTGGATGTAAAACAGATCATGATGTGACACTGAAGAATGAAGGTAAGACAAAATGCTGTCACTCCTTGGTTTGTTTGTGTTGAAGAATGCAAGAAGCCTGTAGACAGGAGAGAGGGACAGCATGTGATTAAAATATCTCCCCTGTCCACAAGGACAAAGGCCTGAGGTAAAGCTGATATTCCTGACATACTCCAGGTTCCTGAGCCTGACCATATTATTTTGTTACTTTTATTTTAGGGGTTCATCTACTTGGAAATTACATGCAAACATGTGGCTTAAGTAATCTGTTGTGTTTTGGCCTTAGGCTAATCTATTTACATGGTAAATTGTATAATGTGTTGGCACTGAGCTGACTTCAGTATATTCAAGGGTATCATAGCTTGTTATCGTGGAGAGATTTTGGACCGGAACAGTTTTATGTGTATCCAGCCTGAAGCAAGGACAGATAAGCACTGGTCTCTGCAAAGACAGTTTTCTTTCAACAGAAGTAGTGAGGTTTTTATATGTTAGGTAGTGTATATTAGCCAATAGGCCACTACAGAATAGTTCTGTGAAACAGGTTTTAAATGTTGTATACGTTCTTTAGTCTGACCTGACCTTTTACAAGTCAGAATATAACATTGTTGTGGTAGTGTTTGAGCAAGCTATGCTACTTCAAGGTGTGTTTTTGGTGGCAGCAGAATGAAGCTTTGTGGTAAAACCTGATGAATTTTTAACTCAAATATCTGCAGGGAAGGAACAAGTTCTATTCTGTTCTTCAGTATGTTCATGTATTTATTTTATAGATTACATTCATTGGTTTTGCTGAAGAGATGGGCGCTGCTCATTTGCAGGTACAGTAACTATATTATAGAATGATAGAATCACATTGGAAAACAATGTTCTTTAGCACTGGTGTTGCCTTCTACATAGTAACTAGTTTATGACATGGAGGATTTTTGGTGTTTGGGAAGTGAAATACAGGTGTCTTAAGCATTTAGAAATTAGGTTGTAAATGTCACTGAGACTTTGAAAATAATTATTTTAATATGATCATAAATATTTAATTAAAAATGTAACCTGGGCCAGTCTTTGTATTAGAATGATTGGGAGCAGCTTACTGAAATTGGAGAACAGGATTTGTTTTATGTGTGGGGTGTTTGGGGAGTGAAAGGGGTCTGGTTAGTTGTGGGTTTGGGGATTTTTTTTCAGTGTGATTTGGGTTTTTGTTAAAAACCTGTGTGCATCAGTAGTTTGCTTTGTAGCCTTCGTCTTAGTAGAGCTGTGCTTATTAACACAGTACTGTTAGTATCTGCAAAGCCACAGCTTTCCTGAATCGATTCCTAGCTGTGAATTGCCTTGGGGAGACCAGGACTTGGTATTATTTATTGCCTTAAGATACTTTTTTCTTGAGAGTTACATAAAGAAATACTATCTTAAAAGTGAAAGTGGAGCAAACTAGTGGGGTTGTGCTGTGCCATTTAAAGAAGTTAGTGATTTAATCTCCGTATGCAATTTACACATCAGTACAATCCTTATATATGCGTTTACAGTGCTATTCTACACTCTGTCTACGTCTTAGCAGGTAGAGATTGCTGTAATAGTTTGCTGTTTTAAAAATGGAAACTCTGAATCCATTTGTGTTCAAAGTTGTATCGATGTTGCTAATTAAATTATAGTAGTGCTAAGTATTCTTTCAGGTATGGCTAAGAGCTATTTGATGGAATTAAGAGAAAATTGGACAGAATAGGTTTACAGAGATGTGCTTTGTACCACATGGATCTGTAGCACTTAAAAATAATCAATCAGGCCTTACATTGACCTTTTTTATATTAGTTAAATCTAAAAATTATCCAGGATTGTGTATGTAGAAATGCCTTGTTCCTGGTTTTGTGATAGGGAACTAAAAGACCATTTCAGCAAAGCACACTAAGATGGACTGAGAACCATTATTGGTTAAGTGTTCATTTTGTAGTTGTGTACTTTGTAGGATGTGCCTCTACTTAAAAAGTGCTTACAAGATTCTTCTTTGTGACTTTCCAGCCTCTTCTGGCTCATGAGAAACAATGGAATTTATTTTGGTAGAATAGAGCTGGAGATGAGTGTAGACTTCATTAAAGCTTGTTTATGTGAGCTTTACACCACAGTTCAAGATAATAGTAGCGGATGGGGTAACAAATAGGAGAGAAAAAAGAAGCTTTATTATTTAGGGGGAATGTGAGATAAAAAACATTAACATTTACTTGTTTTTTTTTTTCCACTTTGTAATCTCAGTGTGTTTGTATATTTAAATCAGGAGTTGGCAGCTGTTTCTGTAGAACTTCCAGATGCTCTGAAATCACTCCAGCTGTGTAAACTAAAAGAAAATGAGGTGATATTTCTAAAAGATGTAAAGAAAACATTGGCAAAAGCTCGTGTCACAAAACAGGTAAACGTTTTGTGTCTTCTTGTGTGTCTTAATTACAGAAGCATTATATTTGGCCTCTTAAAGAGTTTGGTCATATCACTCATTGTCTCGCTTTTGGTTCTGAGCCATTTTAGTCCCAGTAGTATGAGTGCTGCTGTATTTCTGCAGATTCTTTAAAATGAGTGTTAGAAAAATCTTAAAATAAACTCAATGCATTTAGGTTGGTTGTTATTGACAGAAAATATTTAACAATTATTTAACAGCAGTGCTGATCCTGTGCTTCTACTAGGCTGTAGTTGCATTCACTGCCAATTTGGAAAAAAAAGGTGAAATTTGTCAAGATACTTGTCTCTGTTCTGTTCAGATGCAGCTTTCACTTTTTTGGTGGTTTTCTTTGTTTTTTTAAATAGGTGCCAAAAATTATGAGGATGTCAGGTGTTCATGAAACTAAGTTGTTTCTTTTCTTGCTAAAAACATCTGTTTACAAAAGTAAATGCTACTAATTATGCAATTTCTATTATTTTCATGTCGGTGTTTCCAATATTACCGTTGTTTTTATTATTATCAATTCTAAATATCGTTAAAGCAAACTTCTTAATCGTGTATCGATTAATTATGTTGCATGTAAGATTCAAAATACCTCAAAGATACAAATATCCTGTAAGCTGAAGTACTGTTCAGCAGAAACATTCTTTGAAATACTGTCTTCCTCTACAGATTTTTAACACGTATTCTTTAATAGATTCTTAAGTAGATATTACCAGGGTTGTATTATATAACCTTCATTTTGTTATAGCGTAATGATTTATTCAGAATGCAGAAGTTATGAAAATGAGTGACTGTCACTCCAAACAAACTGTTCCATTTGTTTTCTTACCTTTTTTTTTTTTTTTTGTAAATTCATTATTGGTCATTAAAGTGCATTGAAGGAATCTTTTGCTACCCTGACCGTTGAAATGATTCCAAGATGATTATGTTTGTTTTCTTCTTGCTGTCTTTTTTTCCAAGAATCAACTTCCTGAAGTGTTTTGTGTGATGAGACTGACTCCTTCATTCCCAAGGATGAAAGCTGATTATATATTTACCTTACTGAGCAAGTATACTGCAGGCATAAGATATGCAGTGGAAAGAAACTCATCACAAAAACATCAAACAGAGACATCCCATGGAGAAGATGATGACACTAATCAGTCAGTTTCTTCAATTGAGGATGATTTTGTCACTGCTTTTGAACACTTAGATGAGGATGACCCTTCAAAGATACAAAGTGCTGGTAAGTCCTTGTGTGCTGTTGACCTGTTGACATCAGTATTTGAAAATCGTTGGGATTTCAGGAGAAATTAAGTGTAAATGATTAGTAATTTTTTTTGTTCAGTCTTATTTTGTAAAAAGTATTAAGCAATGGAAATGTAATTTTTTGCAGTTCTCACTACAACTCACAAGTCAAAGATCCTAATGTCATTGTCAGATGCAGATCGAATATAATCTTGTTCTACTTCACGTGTTAAAAATACATTAATTTGTCAGTGATTAGATTAGTAGATTAGATTAGATTAGTAGATTAGTAGGATTTGAAAAAAAAACAACACAAAAATTACTTTATTCATTAGAGAACAGATAGCATTTTACAACAGTAACAAACCAGCAGTTGCCATCAAAATCCATCCTCCAATTTCCTGTAGTTCTGTGGAAATCCTTGGTTTTGAAGCAGCTGTCTTTTTTACATTTGTGTGTTTGTGTTTTTTTGAGGTGCAAGCAACTTTACTTCTAGAAGCCATCGAGATGCTGCTTCACAGACCATCACTGCTCAATGTGTAGAAGCTGTTGACTCAAAGATCCTTGTGGGTTCTGCTCGTCGAAAGTCCTCTGCCAGATCTTCTACTTTGATTGATATGTTAGGACTTAAGGAATTGTCTTCAGTAAAAAACTCAGTTACAACCTCAATTTCTGATCCATGGATACAAAGGAGTTTCTATAAGCCATATAATCCTTCTGATCAAGGTGTTAATTTTTTATGTAAAACATTGTTTTCTTCCTCTCCAGCTGAATCCTCTGAGTCCAATTGCTCCAGCCCAAGCCCTATCATCTTCTTAGATGAGGAAGGGTATCAAAAGAGCTTGAAGGCAAAACTTCAGCTGCCAAAAATTCCAGTAGTGAAGGATGGTATAGAGGATTCAGACTCAGAAGTGAGTGAATTTTTTGATAGTTTTGATCAGTTTGATGAGCTGGAACAAGCCTTAGAAAACTCTTGTAAAGTTATTAGGGATCCCATTCTAGGGAATCCCTCCCAGAAGAGGAGGACTGCACATGAACAATTGTCGTCTTCAAGCATTGCAATGAATCCTCAGAAATTCAAGTTTGATCGTCCCATTCTCCCAGCCAACGTAATGAAACCAACTCCTCGTAAACCAGAATCGCCGTATAGCAGCATCTTTGATGTCCCAGATTCTCCTCGCCCGGTTAAAACATCAGGGGAAGAGAACGGAGGCTTGTTCAGCCCTATTAGATCATCAGCTTTCAGTCCCCTAGGGAGTTGTGGTTCTTCTGAATGTTTATGCCGAATTAATCTTGGTGGAGATGGGACAGGTCAAAATCACCATCATTCAGTATATAATTATTCCTCATATGCTGACAGAGTTTCATGTGAAATACTGGGTTCTGTTTTTCATTCTGAGTCCTCATCAGAACAAGCATGTGCAGGAAGCCATTCAAAACGCAAAGTTTTTACTTTGAAAGAGAAGAAGGGTCAAGGTGCAGATCTCAAAATGAAAACTAACAAGGAGCCAGATAAAAAAACAAAATCTAAACATAAGTCATTAACAATTAGAGATAGCATTCAAAAATTTGCAGCTGAATTAGTTGAAAAAAGTTTTGGCAGTGCATTTAAAGACTTGCAAAAAGGCGTTTCTTCATGCACCAATGCACTTTGTCATTTGGCTGCTAGGTTGACTTCTTCAGTCTTTCAAATGGCTTTTTATGAGATTGGAAGGCGTAGAGCAATCGCCCTGAAGGAACGTGCCATTAATGGGATAGCAAACTTCTTGGTGAGTGAAGCTATAACCGGTGCTTTGAAAGAGCTGCGGCATGTGAAGAAACAAATATTTACCAACACTGTCACAAGGTTTGCAGCAGACTTGGCTGAAGAACTTGTATTTGAGGGAATTATGGAAGTATGCCAGTTTTCATATCCATCAACACCTACAGCTGCGCAGCCTTCATCATTTGATTATGAAGACAAAGTGGTAAGATCCTATGCCAGAGATTTGTCTGAATCTGTCATTCAAGAGGCTTTTATTGAACTATCTCAGGTTGATGTGACTTTCACAACACAAGCAGCCATTAGTGTATCCATGGACAACATTAAATATGTGAGCGCAGAAAGTATGTTAGAGTCAACACAGACTTCCACAGTTTCTCCTAATTTTAACAGTAGGGTAGCACTGAAGCCAATTCAAGATTCCAAGAAGGAATATACAGTACAGCAAGCTCTGTTTTGCACCTCTGGTGTTGTAAGTTCAATACCTGTGCCCTTAGCTGGAAGAGCTCTTTGTCCACATCAGGTTTCCTCTGATACTTCTACAGCAAAAATACCCACTGCTCCAAATTCTGATGACAATATGAAAGTATATGAAGGCTCCACCCAACCATTTTTCACAAGCAGAAAGAGAGAGGAGGAAGTTGATTCTTTCAGAGATATATGCCTAACTTCAGATCACAGCCAAAATATTGAAAGTACTCTGTCATTCTTACTCAACCAAAATGATACCAAACAAACAAATAACAGATTTGGAACAAACAGTAATTCAAAATTAACAAGTGAATCAAAAGGCATTAGTACTTTCTCTGGGACTATGGTAGATACGATAGTAAATGAAGCTTATGAAGCCATAACCTCATCTAGAGTAACAAAAGCAGTAGAAGAGTATACGGATTGTGTAACAAGACAAATAATAGATAAAAAACCTTATGTGCAATGTGTTGGTGAAGATTTCCCCAGGAATATGTTTGCAGGTCATGCAGTCAATTATGTCATAAACCAGTCTATAGATGAAAATAAAACCATGTTATGCAGCACTAGTGGGAATTTGCCATGTAGTATGAGTTCACAGACTTACGCAGACAATGGTAGAAAAGAACAATGTGTGATCAAGAAGCAAGAGGCTGAGAAGCAAAGTAATGCTTCTGTGAGTGTGGAACGACAGATGCCTTTGAATAAGCCATGTAAATTTTTTCTTACTCCAGCTCATTCAGTTCAGTGTTTTTCAGAATCTAAAGATTGTTGCCAGGAAGAAAAAGGACGCAGACTTTCTTTAAAATCATCACCATCTTGTTCCACTGTTACTTTTGCTGGACGTGTTCTAGAAGACTTGACTGACATGGGAAGCTGCTCAATAACAAACAAGCCCTCAAAAGACAGTGATATTCAGAAACCATCATCAGGACCTTTGTCTTGCAGGCAGGCAGATTTTCTTCATGCGAATAATGTTTCTTCAGTGATGTTTGGCAATGAAGAGGCCTTGCAGGTAGTAGATAAATCAGGACTCAAAGATGGAAATACCTGTGTAATGCCTGGTACACCCCCACCAACTCCTTTAGTACCATGCCAAGGTAGTTCTGAAAGAAACCTTAGAAAACTATCTAAAAAACTCAAGGGAGAATTAGCAAAGGAATTTTCGCCTGCAACACCACCTTCTACACCGTACAATCCATCTGGTACTGGTTTGTCTGAAACCGAGCATGACTCTTTAGAAAATGAGGAATTTATGTTGAAACTCATGCGGTCACTTTCTGAAGAAGTACAAAGCAGCGAAGATGAAGATCAATCTGTAATGCCCACTGAGAAAGAGGAACATTCACAGAAAACAATTCAGTATGCAGATTGCTTAGCTAGCAGTATAATTTCAGTAGCAACTGGAATGGCTGCTTCCCATTTAGATGGTAAAACAAGTGAAAGAGAAGCCACTAGACAGGTTCATTTAGGTGTGCAAAACAAAAGATGTGGATATACTGCATTTATAAGTATCCCAGAAGAGATGTGCAGTCCTGTATGGAATTATGCAGGTGATATGGCAGGAAGAGTCATCAATGAAGCCAAGAAAATCGTGAAATCAAGGCACTGTAAACTACTGAGGTTGAAACAGGCTAATTGTCAGGTGGATTGTCTTTATATGAGTAAAGGTGATCATAGCTCAAAAGAACAGTGCGGTCCAGTACAGGACCAGTGGCTGGGGGAGAGAGATTCAGCTGTACTGCCTTTACCACAAGGTTCAGGCATGACAGGTTTGACTTCCAAATACCCAAGCTGTGAAAGTGTGACTGATGAATATGCAGATCATATAATTCGAGTTCTGAAGAGAGAAGGTGGTAATGCTGAACTATTAATGGATCAGTATGCTAGCAGACTTGCTTACAGGTCTGTCAAATCAGGCTTACAGCAAGCTGCTAGAAAAAACAAATTGAGATACAACAGAAAGACATTTCCTGGGCAAAATGCACAGGTGAATGGTAAGCTGGAGCTGATCAAATCAGTGAATAAAGATGCAGTACAGCAAGTGAAAAGTGGCGTTCATCATTGTGAAGACCAAACATATGAAAGGAGTGTCGGGACACAAAGATCAGAATGTGCAGAGCTGTTACACTTTTCAGAATCCCTTGCTCGCAGTATCACTTGTGATGTCAGGAAGAAACTGAAAATGTCAGGAGCGTGTTTGCCAAAGTCTCTAACAGATTCCTGTCTGTATAAAAAGACTGAATTTGATGATGGCACAGGGGACCTTCTTAAAATGAGGTTTTCTCAGACAGTTCTTCCTTTCTCCTCCAATCATAAACTGTATCATAGTACAGGCAGTTTAAATGAAAGTGGCTACAGTGAAGGCATAATTCAAGCTATAGAACAGTATGCTAGGAAAGTAGCAGATGATACTCTAGAAATGGGTTTAGAGTCGGCTGTTCTCCATGTGGCTGAAAACAGAAAAAATGGGGATAGACTCTCATATACTGAGAAACTGTCTCCTTTTTCTGGAACTGTCTGTAGATGCTGCAGTATGAAGGAACATCGGTACTGTACAGAAACTACATCTCATTGTCTACCCACACAAGAATCCTCTATTCCAGTGAGGCATGTTCTGCATTCTGGATCAAATGGTGCCTGTCAACAACCAAAAGTGTTTCAGCTAGATATTCCTAAAATTCACGTGGATGTAGAACAGAAGACAGTGTTTTCTGACAAGGGGGCCACCGTGGCTGTGGAGAAAGCAGGAGAGCTCAGTTACGCAAGTCTGACAGTTGACAGTGGTATTGGACAAGAAGGAGTCAGCTTCGCTGAAAGCCTTACTACTGAAATAATGACATCAGCTATGACTAATATTGGTCAGGCAGTTAACATGAGGTAATAACTAATTTTCTCTTATCTGTTGTGTTCCGTACTAGTGAAAGAAGGTTTGTTACTGCAAAGAGGTGCTCAGAAGACATTTTTTTTGTTGTTAAGAATTAAGACACATGTTCACATTGTTTTATTT
This sequence comes from Psilopogon haemacephalus, assembly GCA_013396835.1. Lineage (NCBI taxonomy): Eukaryota > Metazoa > Chordata > Aves > Piciformes > Megalaimidae > Psilopogon > Psilopogon haemacephalus. The sequence continues at coordinate 280,518 of VWZI01006238.1, read as the reverse complement.
TTATTATTCTGGTGATATTTAAATGATGGAGAACTAGAAAAACATTACTTTTTTCCAACTCTGGGAGATTGAAACCAGGGTTTCTATGTATATCAGCACGTGTATGTTTCAGTAGGTGACTAATAAGAAGACATTAGTATTTCAACTTGAAATACTGTTATTTTTTAGCCACAGTAGAGAATAAAAGACCTTGAGAGTTTTGTTTCTCTGCAAGCTATGGCAGAATCCAGGTCTGTTCCCGACTGGTATTTCTTCTTTGGTGCTAAAAAATAAAAGCAGTTGATTTTTGCTAACATCTGGTACTTGCCAGACTATGCACTGCTTTATAGTGAAGGCTTTATTTTGGTTATGGCTTTGTTGTGATACTGTCCTTATTATTGGAAATAAAAGCCTCACAGCCCCTTGTTTTAAGAAGAAAACCACAATTTCTCCAAACATAGCTTATGGAAAAGTGATACAGTAGACAAGGAACTGACTTTTAAATTCTTGTGTGTTTATCAAGGGCCAATATATTGCTTGCTTTAATAGGCCTACAAATAAGAAATATGTGCCACAGTAACTGCAACAAACAACAGCTGTTTCTTAAAACAGTGTGCAGTGTATCAGTGACTTGAAATCTCTTCTTCAAGTCCAAAAGCAAGTTTTGACATGTTCTTTTTTTTTTAATAATAATATTTGCTTTACTACTTTTTTGGTCGGAATTCCTCACACTATCTACAGGTTTCATCCCCTTGTTTCTGGAGGGGCATCATGATGAATATTATTTTTTTATGTTCAGTGATAAAAGGCAACAGGGAGATGAAACTAAAATTGTTGAGGTTTAGTATGCCACACATACATACCAGCAGCATAAAAGTGTTCATAAAATGTACATTGTGGCTCTGCACAACAGAATTGAGTCCTTACTCTGTGACATAAAAAGGAACAATATGGCAATGGTTTTCTATGCCTACAGTATCAAAGATGATACTTTTGTGAGTCACATCTTAAAAATATTATTAAAAATCCTGGTTAGAATTTGAAGGCAATGAATGCAGGGTTCCTTAAGATGCTGTTTATTCTTATATGTGTGACAGGAAGACATTAGAGTTTTACTATGACAGAATTTATAAGTGGTGATTACCTTGTCATGTAAAGTATGGTATGTAAGGCATATGTTTCTTGAGAAGCTGCCTTGTGTGGTGAAAATAACTGCTGCCAGTGCTAGTGTAACTGAATAAAAATGGGGGGAAAAATATCACCTTTGTATTACCCAGATGGGTTCCAGTTCAAGCAACACATTTGTCTGCACAACATTGCTCTCACTGGAGCTAAGTGTCATCGGTCATGTGGTTATGGTTGGCGTTTTGAATAGTGAATGTTACAGTGGCTCCTTGTTATGGTGGTAGTAGGACAATCATTTTTGTTGAAATTTTTACAGCTTCATCTGTATATAGGTAAATTACAGTTTGGCCCTGAAAGTTAGTTCATAAAGGTATGTTCTCATGTTCTATCTTAGAATCATAGAATCAGTCAGAGTTAGAAGGGACCACAAGGATCATGTAGTTCCAACCCCCCTGCCATGGGCAGGGACACCCTACCCTAGATTAGGCTGGACAGAGCCTCATCCAGCCTGGCCTTAAACACCTCCAGGGATGGGGTCCCAGCCACCTCCCTGGACAACCCATTCCAGGGCCTCACCACTCTCATGGTGAAGAACTTCCTCCTCATATCCAATCTGAATCTCCCCACGTCCAGCTTTGCTCCATTCCCCCTAGTCCTGTCACAACCTGATAACCTAAAAAGTCCCTCCCCAGCTTTTCTATAGGCCCCCTTCAGATACTGGAAGGCCACAATAAGGTCACCTGGGAGGCTTCTCTTTTCCAAACTGAACAGCACCAGTTCCTTCAGTCTGTCCTCATAGCAGAGGTGCTCCAGCCCTCTCATCATCCTCGTGGCCCTTTTTTTATAAGTTCAAACTCCTTTAAAGTTACCGAGCTGGATACTTCAAAGTGTGTTCTAAATATGGCCTTCTGTTGGGCAGGCTTGCTTGCTTGCTTGCTTTTTTGGATATATAATTAAATTTATTTCCTGAGGAAAAAATTCTATGCAAGTCCTATGCAAGGTTGGTTTTCCTGAAGCAGGAAAACAAACCTCAGAAAGACCTATATAAAAAATGTAATACTGACATTTTAAACACCAATGTATACTTAAGCACGTTGCCTACAACAGCAGACCACCGAGCTGGTTGTATCAAAAGCAGGCAGAGGGAAAAATCCTAATTCTTGTATGGGAAACAGTTGAAAAGTGGTAAGCCGTCTGCCCGGAAACTATCCTGATAGGCTATTCATAATGCTGCAATACTTTTATAGTTCATGGCAGAAGACTGAATTATTTATGCTGCTCACTTTGTCTTCTAGTAAAAGAATCCCAAATAGCAGGCCTTGGCCTACAGCCTCTTAAAATGTCAAATTCATTTATAGAATCATAAAACTGTTGAGGTTGGAAGAGACATTGGAGATTATCAAGTCCAACCACTTGCCTAGCCTTTGCAATCCTGCAGCTACCGCTAAACCACAGTTGCTCCATTTCTTTTGTTAAGCATAGGGTACAAATTAGTGGATACTCTCCTGTTTTTTTCCCTTGGAATGTAAGGTCTTTGAAACGGTGTTAAATTGCTGTAAACAAGCTAACACAGATTGGCAAGAAATGCAGTGATGTTTTTGTCTTAAATTTTTGTTCAGCTCGGTTGGAAGAGAAGGATTTCACTCTGTGGAATCTATTGTTAGCCAGCAGATGAGTCTTAGTATTGGTGATGATAGCACTGGGAGTTGGTCCAATCTAAGTTTTGAAGATGAACATCCTGATGAGAGCAGCAGTTTTCTTCACCTCAGTGACAGGTAACTATAAACATGTTAGTATAGTTAAACGGTTATCTTGGCATCAAGTATCTTTCTCCAGGGGTTTGGGGAAGAAGAGACTGTTTTGCCTTCAGCACCTGATGAGTTTTACTAAAAATGGTTCTAATGTTATGTTTGTGTCTTCTTACAAAACGCTGTTGCCCACTGGAAAGCTTGTGGAGTGCACATTGTCATTGCCAGGGAGTCACATCAAGTAAAGTTGTACATATTTAAGTATTAGCAAAAAGACACAGGCATTTAAAAAACGGCTGCTGTATATAAAACACAGCTTGAAAGTACTGTTTATGAGTTGTGTTCTGAAATGTTTAGTCATTAAAAACATGTTTTATGTAGATTCACCTACACTTGAAAAGAAGTAATAGAAGTTTAATTTTTACAAGGAGTTTTAACTATTTCTTTTTGTCTTTTTGTGGACTTAAATTTTGTAAACTGTTAAAGCTGATGTTGTTGGAGTGTTTATGCACTACTAATGATGAGCCTACAGGTGTGTAATGTCTGAACTTAACCTGTTCAGGGCGGTAACTTTTTCCACAGACCTTGCTGCACTTTCTTTGGCTGATTGATAACTAATGAAGAATAGAATTATGAGAATTTTTAAAAATCTGCAATGCCTGTTGCCAGGGAAGATTATACCAAAGAGTTGTAGCCTGAGCTTCCATAAAAGGAGTATATGAGGAATGAGCAAACTTAAGATTGATGCAGCAGGAAGTTCAGTGTTTAAATTGAAGAATAGCAGAAATAAAGGAGAAGCTTTTTCTTACTGGCTAATACTTCTAGCATCATTGGATTAAAGAAAATATGGGAGATACGCTTTATTGTGAAAAGTAAAACTATTTGATACAAGGAAGAAACTGCTCACTTAAATGTCTGCAGTATTTTTCATGTTTAGTTTAAATATTTTAATCAAACTACTACTCTAATTTATCGCTCATACCGCTGAATACTTTTGTAAGAGGATACTTTGCCTTAAAGTTATTTTAATAAAGCATCATCTGAGAAGCCAAAATGAGTTAGACTTAAATAATGAAATGTGGAGTACAAGGAAGGATATTCAGCATATTGCCAGTGAACAGAATATAGGATGGTTAATGGGGAGGAGGGGGGAAGAAATGTTAAAAAAAAAATTCTGAACCTGTAGTATCTGTGTTCCAATTTTTGCTTGTTTATTACCTCTAGAACAAATTTAAATGGAAAGAAAGTAAATTCTATAACTTGTAAGAAAAATCTGTGGCTCATTAGAGGAGGAATGACCTAAATTACCATTTTACTCAGAGAAGGGGAGAAAAAAAGATTTGGGTAGAAAGATGTTTTCAAGGGAAACTTGAATGTGCCAATTGTTTTACAAAACTAACTTTGGATTGGTAGCAGCACATGCATTTGTGAGGTTTAGCAGGTGAAATTGACAGGATCTACAATTATTGCTCTGTGTAAAAAGGTGTAGGGGAGGGGGAAGACATGAAACAAAACAAGATTCAGTAATAACACATTAATGGAACAGTGTTAGCATCTTCTAAGGAAATAGTAAATTGCATGGCAGTGATGAAGATTTGTTACTTTTATTTCCCCTTTTTAGGATAAGCTTTTATTAAACAGTAAAATGGCATTCAGTCATGGGGCAGGCATTCCTTATGCAGTTTACAACCATTGAAATGTTTGTGTTTTGACACTTTTGTGGCTTTTTGTTGTTGTTTTTGTTTGTTTAGGGGTTTGGTTTGTTGTGGTGGGTTTGTTTTATAGTTAGGGCCATCTGTTTAAAAATTACTGTGCAGATTCTATGTATACCGTGTCAGTTTGAAACATTTAAATGTACTGTCAGGTAGTGTTACTCTCCTGGCAGCTATTACTTAATGCAAGTGGCTTCCTTGTGTCTAAGAAGCTGTCAGCACTCTTGCTTGTAACATCTTTCATGTACTAGATGCCATTAGACCAATTTGTTTGTCATGCTGGTACAATGTAATTAAATGGGAGAGTGAACATTAAGCAAGTTTTACTTGGTAATGGAAGGCATCTCCCTTCCTTCTGTGTTTTCCAGGCTGTTTGCAGTATTCATTGAATACTGGTACTTGACACTCCTTTGGCTGACTTTTTAGAAATTACCTTCCTACTAATCATAAACCTAGAGATCCCATTAATGGTAGCTGATTTTTTTTTTTTTTTAGGAACATGGAAGTACAATCCCCAGAAACCAAAACAATAGTACAACTTACAGTGGTCCAGTTCAGTTTACCTTGCTTTGCTTTACTTCAGGAAAATAAGGATGCTTTTTATGTGTTGAAGCAACCCATGCCCTCTGTGCCTCAGATTAATATGAAAATTGTACTTCAGTACCTCACAGGGGATTAAACTATGCATAAACAAGGGAGCAAGGCAACTTGGAAAGCATTACCAAATCATGATCTCTGCAGTTCCATTTGAATGGAAATAGGAATGAAAGTTCTTTAGCAAACTGGTAAAGTTAGTCATGCAGGAGACTGCTTGTATTGTCCACTTTGCCTGTCAGTGTTAGCAGTTTAAATTTAGAAGTGAAATAGCCTTAGGCTTTCTCTGTAGTTACTATATAGTTAAAGGCACGGATATAGGCATAGGCTTTTTCAGGGGATGAGTTGGAACATCCATGTTAAAGTTTAGAGCAGAAGCCTCTTGCCATTGACTGTATGTACATAATGCAGACTCTCAAAGAGATGATCTCAGTTGTAGTTCCCATATATGCAGTGTATGTGTGTATATATATGTTTGCACACATATATATATGTTAAAAGCTTTTCTTCTACTAATGCATGTTGGAGAGCTGCTTTAAGTCTTAAGGGAGCGTTATAGTACCTTGCTTGTGTTGTGGTTGAAAGACTTTACTTTCAAGACTTTTGATTTGTCATCTTAAAGCAACATTTTGTTTTAAGATGGCAAAAAAGGTCTCAGACATTGCTATGTATTGTAATCATATGACTCAATACATGTTACTGTTTTAGACCAAGTCTGATCTCTGTAACATTAATTAATCCCATATCTGTTAAGAATAATATGGCGTTCTGTTAGATTGTAAAAACTTTTGCTATTAATACAAGAACTGAAGCAGTTTTTATTTCCACTTATGTTATTTATCTATAACTTTCACTGAAACAGGCTATTTGAGTTCAAAGTATTGGTATCAATAGCCTATATTAAATCTTTTCTATACATGTAATTCAACCCAAGTTTCATGCTTCATATACACTGTGACAGTCTCACACAGTAGCTGAAGAAACGTTCTCAAGCTTAGATTTTCATTCTGTGTGTGAGTCGTGTTGTTTTCTTTGGAAGCTTTTGCTCTTTTTTTAAAGTGTTTTGGGTTGGTTTGTTGTTTTGGTTTGGTTTTTTCTTTGGTTCTTGTTTCTTTCTTCATGAGAGAACTCTTTGATTATTCTTTGCACCTATAGTCTAAATAAGCAACAGTGTGCTGAATGAAGGACCTACAACTTTTTTTTTTGTTGTTCTTCCTGTTGGGGTGTGTTTGTATTTGCAGGCTTGCTGAGCTGTTGTTACTGATTTGAAATTAAGATCCAAGCAGGTATACTGGGATGCAAAGGACAGTACGTGTTACTGTTACTGGCAGACTCTAAAAAGACATTAACGACTGTCTAGTGAACTGTTTCTTTCCACCATTTGCAAATTTAAATTTTATTTTTTATCTTGAGTGGAATAAATTGGAAAGAAGCTTTCCAGTCACACAGAATTTAGGTGGAGAAAGCATTTTCTTGGAGCAGTTTTCTCTGAAGTTACTTCTTGGCTTGTCATACCTTCTCTGGTAGACAATCTAGGTTTCTCAGAGGTTGCCTGTTATCTTGAAATTTTATTCTTGGAAGGCTTCCAGATGTGCTTTGGAGGAGGTCTGAAATTGGAGAATAGTGATGTAATCGGGTAAATAACTCAATCTTGTACATAAGTGCAGGCTTAGCAAACTGCTAATTACAGTGCCTTACAGTGTAATGTCATGCTCATTTTTTTTAGTTCTTCATATTGCCTGGAATGTTGTTGTAGAACAAATGCAGTATGTTAATGTGAATTATCTTTTTTAGTATTCTTTTACTTGATCTAGAATACCTCATATTTTTAAAAGATCAACTTGTAGAACAATATTCAGAATTGAATTATTTTTATTGTTGCTGTAAGAATTCCTTCTCATCTTGCTGTTGAAGATACTGGCTTTTTTGAATGAGCTGGAACGATTTTATTTGTGTGGTTATCGTCACAATGTATAATTTTATGAGCTTTTAGGTAGTCCTTTAGCAAACATTATAGCTGTAATCCATATTCCTGTGAGTAATCATAATGAAATTGCTGAGCTCATATAAATAACCAGCAGTGTGCTTAGACTGGAGGACAAAATTACTGCTAGCACTGACCTGGAAAATTAACGAGTACAAATTAATACTTTAAACAGGTACTGAAATTTAGCCAGTGCACATTGCTGCTCTGCGTAGCACTGACAGTCACTTTTGTGCTCGGTTCCAGCAAACTGGCTTAGGATGTTTCAGTGCTCTTGCATTAAATGTCTTGACAAAAACAGCTCTAAGCAAATTGAAGGTTCTAGTTTGAGCTATTGTTCTTTTCTAGCTCAGCTGTGTTCTCTTCTTCTCCTGGCAGTAATGGTAACAGCAGTAGCTGGAGCAGTCTTGGTTTAGAAGGGGATATGTATGAGGAGAATTTATCCTTTCCAACATCAGACAGGTTAGTTGAGTTGAGAAATATAAATCAGATGGGTTCCTCATAATTAATGCATGAAATCATCATTTTTGAAAAATAAATATATGGTGCATTTTTTATGCTGATACATTATTCACACTCTTCTCACTTAATCACAATATGATTTTATCATCAATTAATCCATATTGAATGGTTAAATTTTGCTGTGCTAAACTCATGAATGTGTCCTGCTTGCAAAATTAAAGGTCCCTTTTGTGCATGTTCTTGCTTGCAGTTTTACAAGTCTTTAGGTTTACTTTTTCATGCAAATTAGAGCTTGCTTCCTACAGGATTTCTGTGTTTTCCTTTAGCTTGTGGAAACTCAAAATTGCTTGGTGATTTTTGTAGAACTTAAAACTACAGCTTTGACTAACCTCTGACATGAGATGCCTCAACCTTTTCACATACAAAGCAAAACTAAACTATCCTCTTTAATTAAAATCAGTAAGTGGTCTTTTTATTGTAAAACATATTTTTGTGACAATCCTCCTTTTTAATGCCCTTCTTTTGTTTCTCTCTTCTTTCCTGAAAAGTGAATCTCATGAAGTTGATGATAAATCTGTTTCCAACCTGAAATGGTGTGAGAGGCAAAGCTTCTTTTGATGATAATTTCTTAATTATTTTATGATCTTCTTGCCCTTTTACCTTCATTACAGTCTTAGGATTGACTGCATTTATTGTGCATATATTTGATTGTATTTACTTGTAAATTTTCTTTTTAAAATACAGCGATGGAACAGAAGATAAAGATGAAGACTCCAAGGATGCTCTAGAAGGTAATGTCAGTGCCAGCGTATCCTGCTGGTTTTGACCTCTGCACTCTACATGAATTATTTTCTTAATTGTTTTCTTCTTGCAAAACAAGATGAAAACCCTACTGTCTCTGTTCATCATAATGTGTCATAATGTTGTCAGTCAAGTGTCAAAATAAGTTCTTAGATTAATGCTCTACACACACCTCTTAATGCACTGAAGTGTGTAGCCTTTGGGAAATACTAGTCCCCGATGCTCACACATGCACTTAATAATGTAAAGTAGTGAACTCTGATTAGCTTGTTGAAAGTATAAATTTATATGCATACATTACCTTCTTTGTAAAATATTTGATAAAGAGTTGTGGCAATACTTCCACATGGCTGTGTTTGATAGAAGAAGTTACTCAAACTGGCCTTATTTTCTGCTCTGTAGTTTTAATCTAGGTTACCAGTATATACCATAGCTTTCTTCTGATCTCAACTTTTAAGTTGTAACATCTTAGATGTTTGAACTGCTTGATTGAAATAGTGCCTGATTTTATTTCTTTACACAGTTCAAGTGTGTCCTCAAGTGCAGAAAACTGCATTGTGCTGTGATAACGATTTTTCCTAGTGAAATTTGCCCAGTTTAATTCCTTTGCCATCTTATTATTCTTTTGAAGAGACTGTTTCTGTTACTTTCATTGTAGGACCATTTAAGTAGCATTCTTGGTAGAAGGTCTTTGTACCTGGTCTTGTATATTTGGATGTTTTGTTCATGTCATATCTAGAAATTCCTGGCTTTTTCTATACTGACTGTGCTTTGTTCACCAATTAATTTGAAGCAAAACCTTGTTATTAGTAAATGTACATCTAATTTATAAAACTTAAAGATCTATGAAAGTTTCCCAGTGATAACTTACCACAATGCTTTCTGTCAAGTGCAATAATTTTGTTTTATAGTTCTTTTTTATGCTACAAAGATAACAGATTTTGAGGCTCCCAGACAAATACTGTCCAACAAAAGCCTGCTTATGTTGAAAGTTCCACTAGAAAGTTTTCTCTTCTTTTACCTCTGAGGGAATCTTTCATTTTTCTTAACTTTACCTGTTAGGAACGAATACCTTCTGTGTCTCATTTTCAATAAGCTCAATTCGAAGCGGAGTGAGATTGAGGTAAACTGCATGTGAACATACATTTTTATTGCAAATGTGTTCCATTCCTTGTTTCTGTTGAGTTATTTTCAGCAGTCTGGAAATAGAGGCATTAAGACCAACTTGGAATTGCGTATGTGGTTCCGAAGTGTGACAAAGTATTGTTGTGATAGCTAGATACAGAAACTAGTGTAGGAACAGAAGATGCTAATGCCATAGTTTCTCTGTGTTACTAATGCAACTGCTCGTTCAATACTGTGTTGATTTTTTGAACTCTTGCTGTAAAGGAAGTGTTGAAAAATTTGGGTATGCCTCAGTGAAAACAACACTGTAGTTTGGAAAAGCTCAGAGGCAGTCTGTTCTGTCTGCCTGCACAGGAAAGAATTCTGAAACACTTCCTAAAAATTAGGTAGGTGAAGGCATGGGGAAAAATAGCAGTTGGAAGTGGAAACGGTGGATGAACAATGTTAGAGCCGTTCAGTTTGTGTAAGACTGTGTTAAATTCTTTGAGATTTGGAGTATTCATGGAAGTGTAGATGTCTTTTAATAACCAGCTATGTTTGCATACAGTTGTAAATGGAATAAAGTATACTTTCCTTATGTGAAAGAACAGAAACACTTCAGGCCAGTGTGATTTTTAAATTTCCCCCCTCACCCTGTAATATTATATTCATAATTGAGGTTTTTAGTATGTCTGAACAGTAGACTACATAAACTTTTTTTTGGAAAATAATATGAAGCTGTAGATATTATCGTTTTATTTTTCCTGTTAGGTTTGGAGCAAATACAGAAGACTTTAGCAATAGTGAATATTGATCTGGAACCAAATCTAGTGGACCCCCAGCTCAGAGCAGTGCTCCAGTGGCTAGCAGCTTCTGAAATAGAGGTGTCTGATCTTCACTTCCATGACACTGCTACAAAGGAATTTGTCTTTGTAAGTACTTGGGTTTGATGGGTAGAAGGAAGGGGAAGGACTTGATTGATTTCCATTTGCTCTGATGCTTTATTTGTCACTTTAATAATGAGGTTCTCACTGTTGAGGAAAATCATTATTTGAATCCTGAGAAGTCAAAACAGCCTGTTTAGCCTGTGCATATACCATACATAAAACAATATTGATAATTTTTCTTGTTTTACTTGAAAGAGGTTACAACTGCAGCCTTTTTATTTTTTTTAAGTGAAAAGATTTTAAAAGCATTTTTCATATGGTATATTTATTTGTCTATAAATTGAATCTCTCTAAGAACTTAAGGTCTTGTAAGGCTGCGGTCTTACAGATTAATTTGTAACTTAATATGTTCTGCCTTGGTTGTTTTTCTGCTAGCAATTGCACATTTTTCACAGTTTTCGTAATTTAATATTGAGCCTTTAACTTGGTGCTTCCGAAAGCTCAACACATCATTTCAGGAGAAAATGGAAGTGCCCGGGAGTTGGAGAGCAGTATACAGAATAGACTCCTTAACGCAGATGAATGTGCACGCCTATGGTGCATAGTAGCTGTAGATGTGTGCTCAGATTGTGAAAGGTACCTACAGGTCAGTCAGGATCATACCTGGGCCGAGTCTTCCTGAGCAGCTTCTCCCTTTCTATCTCAGAAGAAGAATGCTAGCTTTGTTCTTCTTTTGCCCGTGTAAACTGTGTGATACAGGTATCTGACCTTGAGAGCAGGAAATCTTGCGTTCTTAATTAAAATAGACCATAAAATTGGAAAACATGGGGTGTTTTTGCAAGCTGAAAAATACCACCAGTGCGCCTTTTCAGGAGGTTGATACGCTTGATTTAGAATTGTTTCAGAAATAGGTTTTGTTGTACTTGAATTCTGACACTTAGCGTGGATTTCATTCTTTCATAAACTGGAAGACAGGTGGAGAATACTTTTCTCCGTTTCTGTTCTTATTTGAAACTGCTGAGTTTAATCCTTACATTTGTATGTCCTTTCCCTGTTATGGTTTGTGTCTTAACACGAAGAAGAAAATACTTCACTTTTTCTATTCTGACATGCCTGGCCCAGCATACTCTGAAGTTCTATTGATATGAATTAGGTGACTTTAGTGACTACAGTCATTCTGCCCTCATGAGTTACTTCGCCATCTTTTGAAGATCTGCACATGCTTGTCATGTGCAAATTGTAGGGTTGCAGATGCTCAAGCAGAATATTGGTAGGGCCTACTAAAGTGTTAGTAACAGTTTTGTTTTTGTGCAAATGTGAAAGACACAGACCTGAATCTTACACTGTAACATAACATGCAAGACCAGAAGTCACTTCTCATAGGATCACAGGATGTCAGGGGTTGGAAGGGACCCAAAGAGATCGAGTCCAACCCCCCTGTCAGAGCAGGACCACACAATGTAGCACAGATCACAGAGGAACACATCTAGATGGGCCTTGAAAGTCTCCGGAGAAGGAGACTCCACAGCCTCTCTGGGGAGCCTGTTCCAGTGCTCTGTGACACTCACAGTAAAGAAGTTCCCCCTTGCGTTGAGGTGGAACCTCTTGTGCTGCAGCTTACGCCCATTGCTCCTTGTCCTATCACAGGGAGCAAGTGAGAAGAGGCTGTGTGTCCCCTCCTGACCCCTATCCCTCAGATACTTATAAACATTTATTAAATCCCCTCTCAGTCTTCTTCAGACTATAAAGCCCCAGGACCCTCAGCCTGTCCTCATAAGGCAGTGCTCCAGTCCCCTGATCATCCTCGTAGTCCTCTGCTGAACTCTCTCCAGCAGATCCCTATCCCTTGGGGAGCCCAAAACTGAATGCAGTATTCAAGATGGGGTCTCACCAGGGCAGAGTAGATGGGGAGGAGAACCCCCATTGATCTGCTGGGTACACTCTTCTTAATACGCTCGAGGATCCCATTGGCCTTGCCCTCTCAGTCTTCTTCAGACTATAAAGCCCCAGGACCCTCAGCCTGTCCTCATAAGGCAGTGCTCCAGTCCCCTGATCATCCTCGTAGTCCTCTGCTGAACTCTCTCCAGCAGATCCCTATCCCTTGGGGAGCCCAAAACTGAATGCAGTATTCAAGATGGGGTCTCACCAGGGCAGAGTAGATGGGGAGGAGAACCCCCATTGATCTGCTGGGTACACTCTTCTTAATACGCTCGAGGATCCCATTGGCCTTGGCCACAAGGGCACATTGCTGTCCCATGAATAACTTGTTATCCACCAGGACTTCCAGGTCCCTCTCCAAAGGGCTGCTCTCCACCAAATCACTTCCCAGCCTCTCATTCTTCTGCCAGATCTGACTTAGTATACTATTTCAAAGTTGTGATGCCACTATTTGAGCCAACACCTGCAGACAGACAGGAAAGATATTATTAGTCATCTGTATATCTGAACACCACTCTAGCTGTCTTAATAAGACAACATACTGAGCAAAGCACTCTGGAAAATAGCAGTCTTATTATGTATGCACTCAAAAAAAATTATACTGATTTTCTATTTGACTCTTCGGTCCTACACTGATTTTCTACTTGACACTTCGGTCATACACTGATACCAAAGTGACAGTTAACACCTAAAGATAACACGTAAGACCTTCAGGCAAGCAGTATTCATGCAGTTCAGAAAATGTTACAATAGTTAATTGATTTTCTTAGTTTTATAGATTAATTTTAGTTCTTCAATTACCTGATTTTTATTCCATCCTGTTTCTCAATTGGAAAGATCTCTGACCCAAACTGCAGGTCTTACATGAGAAGCAGTAATTTGCAGTTCTGCCAATTGTAAAGCTAGACAAGCACCTCCAGAGGGCACTGCAGCCCAGCAGAAAAGTAGCGGCCTCTGGGTGCTGATCTCTAACCAGCTACAGGGTTTTAATTGTTTCATAGGTACTTCGGTAAGTTCCCTGAGTTACATAGGAAATGAACGTGGGCTTTAGATCACACTGAGAACAGTGTGATCCCCTTTAAGCAGCTGATGGATTCTGGAAGGGAGGAAAGGTTTATGTTAGATGGTCACAGCAGAGTAAGGAGACACTGATGTGGTATGACTGTATAAAATAATCTTAGCATGTATCAGGCAAGGTAGTTCTTGTTGCAGCTGGTTATGAACTCTTACTTAAGGATGTATGTTTTGCTCAGTGAGGCAGAAAAGTTAAATATGTATGTATGAAACAAAATACAGTTGTTAGGAGCTGGAAAAAGAAAACAATAAATTAGAATAGTTCTTGACTTTTTAAAGAAGCCTGACAGCATGGATATGCAAGTGCCTGCATTAAAAAATCATATGTATTCAATTTTTAATCAGGCCTTATCTAGATGTTTTAGGATTCCTTGTGTCTGTTTTGAGTAAACTCCAATTTTTCATTTACCTGACAGTGAAAAACAGATCAGTCAGCTAAAGAAATAGTGAGATATAACTTGGAGTGCTAAATTAGAATTGAAACATTAGTTAAGCCAGGTGCCAGCTTTATCTTACCATGGTGGCATGTTCTGCTTTGGGCAGAAGTTTTATGCTGTTATTTGCTGAAGTAAGCCTTTGGATGTTAGTCAGACTTTCCTTAGGCATAAGAAAAGTGACCATTCTTCTAAAAACCAACAATATTGCCTGTTGTAGACTCTAGAACTGTTACTGCCTGTACTCTGTTATAACATTCACAGAAATAACTACAGGTTTCAGTTGCTTTATGTAGAAAAGATGTGATCGATTATTTTACTGAAGAAAAAGTTTCAGTGTTCAGGATATATAGTACTCAAGACTAGGGAGGATCTTCTTTGTTCATTCAAGTTGATTGTTTTCTCAAGAAGTTAAATATTTTATACATGTTCTTATGCCCACATTCTTTCTGGCAATTCTATCACCTCCCTTGTTGCATGTGGAGCATCACCTAGGTGAACAAGCAGAGAAAGATTATTTTCATTTTTTAATAGAAATTCGTGTTGCAGTCTGACAGGTCTCATAGAAAAAAAAGATTATGAAATTTTAATTTTGTAGCTGTGGAAGGTGTTTCACTGGTTGCTGTTTATTTTTTTTTTTTCCCTTTAGCTCAATATAAAAAATGTTATGGTAGGGACTATAAAAGGCAATAAAAATCTCTGGTTCCAATCAATAAGGTAGATTAAGTGTCTAAACTGTGTTTGCTATATGCAGCATTGACAATTGTCCAGAAAGCTGCAGAGAATAAAGTTTGTTTGCACAGATGTTGGATTTTGTTGTTGTTGAGTCTTTTTACTCCTGCACAAACTGGAAAATTCCTCCTTGTCTTACAGCAGAGTTCCTTCCATGTATAGCTAAGCTTGGACTCTGAGCGAAAAAAAACGTTTTCAGCTACACTGATCTTTGCTCCCAAGTCATAGTTTAACTTAACTTTCCTCTTTTCCTCCTGCCTAAGATGTTATAATTTCCCAACTCTGAAGACACTGTTTCCATTGAGGATAGCATCTGTGCCACCCAAACCACACTCACTATATGTTGTGAAAGGAAAATCCACATCCTTTTATTAAGTCTGAGTTTTGTCTTTTTATATGTGCGTTAATGGCCTGGGAGGAGTGGTAAATGTCTTAATCTTGTGTTCAGAATTTCCTGTTTTCTGCAGTCTTGATGAACCACAGCCCTCATACCTGTGGCACCACATCATTTGAAAATATCACTCCATCCAGAAGAAAATTTTGTGCAAAACGCCCTAAAGAAAGTGCCTGATTCTTGCGGAAGTGTTTGTTTTTCTAGATGCGGGAGCAACGATTCGCTCATTACAACTGATCTCTTATGACCTAATGTTTCAAGAATAACTTCTGCAACTGTTAATCAGGATGTGCCGGTCAAAATATTATGTCTTGTGTTCCCTTGTCTCCCCCTTAGCTTTCCAGAAGACTGCAAGAAAGAGATTGGAAGGTTGGAGATCTCTTGCAAGCAGTGCTGAAATACTGTGAAATGGTAGAGAAGGCATCTGATGGAGAGCAAGTTCTAAATAAGTCTTTGGTTGGTTGGCTTCTGGAAAATATCTGAAAAATCCAAAGATGCAACACTCTTCACTTCATTCCTCTTGTGAAAGGAGCTTGAAAGAACACAGATACATAAAGTGAAATTCAGCTAATGAATGTTCAAGTAACTGTCAGCATTTCAAAGACTTTGAGGTGAAAGTCAAAATAGCTGTGCTGTGCTTTGTGATACTGTGCACATGGTATGTTTATGCAGCCCATAATTGGTATTGTCCACCCACACTTAACTTGTATTTACTGCTGTGTTCAGACCATTGAAATATTTATGAACCCCTCCCTCCCTTGTCTATGATAGTAGTTCAGAGGAGCCTGTCTTGGGCATGATATTCAGGATTTCTGCTGTGCCAGTAGAGCTCTTCTTCCCACTTGTATGTGTGCTGTATTCACAGTAGGACTGAGAGCACTGATGTTCTGCAAAAGGCTGTTCTCCAATACGTTGCTGCAGATAATGGAAGAAATTGCTGGTATCAGCCAGGTGTTATGTGCCAGGCAGAAAACTGAGACCTGCCCAAGCAGCCCCTTAATACAATCTGGCTTCATAACCACCTTTATCAGATTGAGGTGCAAATAGATGTTCCCTTTTGTTGACTACTATAGGTCTGGTAACTTCTGGTAGAAGGGCAGAGTGGGTCGCTGAGCATAATTTCATACATAACTCTTCAGCAAGGTTTCCTGAAGCTTTCTAACCAAGTTTAAATTGCTAAATTTCGTACCGAAGCTTTTTGTATGCAGATGCTTCTATGACGTTAATTACGTATCAAAGAATTTGTATGTTAGTCTCTCACATAGATGTGTTAAAAGTAACAGATAGACTTCTTATTTTTCTGAGGATTTTGGTCAATTTTGAATAATCTAATTCTTTATTTCTAAGCCTTCCATATACGAATTTTCAGTAAAGACAATTTTGTTACTCAGTGAGCACTTAAGGATTAGAGCAAAGAAAGCTAATGAAAAGCTAATGAAAACATAAAGGAGAAAATTCTTGCAAGTTGATTTTCCATTTTCCTTAACTATTTAATGAATGGACAAACAAAAACCAACCCAGCAGCACACATTTCCGAGACTAATCAGGTCTCTCAAAAATGTTGCAATTTTACATGTTGCATTTTCTGATGTAACTTTGTCTGGGACCTTTTCCGTAAGGAGCCACATATTGTTGGAGGTGGGAACACAGTAAGTAGTAAACACTGTCACCAGCACAAACCCCCCTAGTTTTACACAGTTGATTAGTAAAGAAAAAAAACCAAGATTCAGGAATTATTTTAGTTGAAGAATTTTGGCTTTTCGTTAAGAGCCGCTACTGTCAAACATTTACTTTACTTGAGCTCTGAAAAGGCAAGAACAGAGCCCAGCCACTGTAGTCACTTTATTTTGTACCATCTTTGTACATTCCTGTTGTATAGCTGGAGTTATAGTTCTAGAGGGCCTTTATTCTGTTGTACTGTCTGAATAGTATTTAAAACTAAATTTTATTATAATTTGCTGGAACTGCTGCTTATTTGTGCAGTGTTACAGTAATTCACAGCTCAGTTAGTGATGCAATTGCCTACCAAAAACAGTTTGAATAACTATAAATGTTTATGTAACTGTACTCAATGAATATGAAGGTTGTGTACTGTATAATGGTGATGAGTTTTTCCATTTTAGTAATTTAACAATATTCAGTTTTCAGATTATGAACTCCAGGTTGCACTAATTTGTCCTTGTTTTAGCAGTGGCTTAAAATAAAACACATTTCACTGGCTTCTGGAGCATTGTCAGTTCTTGTAAAGTGATGAAATGTTATTTTTATTTTCAGCTAACAAAGGTAAGGTTAGCCTTGATAAGTGGTTGTGTGAAGGTGCTTGAGGAATTGTATAGTAAATAGGGCATCAGTAGATGGCATACTTCTTACACTACATCCAAATGACTTTTAAGCACATCCAGGGTTGCTGACTCAACCACCAACCTGGGCAGCCCATTCTGATGCCTGACCACTCTTTTCACGAAAAAATTCCTGATATCTACTCAAAACGTACCCAGTCACAGTCTGAGGCCATTCCATCTTGTTCTGTCACTATTTACCTGTGAGAAGAGACCCGCACCAACTTCTCCACAATGTCCTTTCAAGTAGCTGTATAGACAGTGATGAGGCCTCCCCTCAGTCTCCTCTTTTTCCAACTAAACAGCCCCAGCTTCCTCAGTCGCTCCTCATAAGATTTATTCTCCAGCCCCTTCACCAGCTTTGTTGCCCTTCTCTGGACCCAGTCTAGCACATTCACATCTCTCTTGTATTGCAGTGCACAAAACTGAACACAATACTTGAAGTGTGGCCTCACCAGAGCCGAGTACAAGGGGACAATCACCTCAGTACTGCTGCTGGACGCAGCATTTCTAACACAAGCTAGGATGCCATTGGCTTTCTTTGCCACCTGGGTACGCTGCTTGCTCATCTGTTTCGGATTTTTTTTTTGTCTATTACAACCCCCAGGTCCCTTTCAGCTAGAAAGCTTTCCACTCAACGCTTCCTCAAGCTTGTAGCATTGCTTGGAGTTGTTGTGGCCCAGGTGCAGGGCCTGGCATTTAGTCTTGATGAATATAATCTTCAGGTATTTTGGTGTGCTGTGAAATCTACCAAACAGCATTAATGCCAAGTACCCCAAAGTGTTAATACTGAGCAGAGAGGTTGTGCTTAGATACGGTTTCCAAGACTTGTAAGAACTGCTGCTGCAAATAACTGTCTTCATGTTTTTTTGATGTATGTGTTGTGAATCTACCAATCTTAGCTGGGTTACATGTAAAGAATGAGGAATTTTTTTCTGCAGTTAACCAGTGATCGTGTACAACTATCCTCTTTATTTTTCCAGTGGTTGTTTAAAGGAGGTTTCTGTACCATTTATGAGATTAGTTCCCCAAGGAGCGTCCTTTTGTTTCATTACTGTATCTGTTTCAAATATATTTAAAAAAAATTACTATGTTTTGTTTTTTGTTGGGTAATGCCTCATGTTCAGTCATGCAGAAAATGTATGCTAACTGAAGCAAATGAACATTTAACTTAATCTTAAAACGCTGTACAGCCAAAAAAAAAAAAAAATGGGTGGACAGTTTGGGAACAACAACAACAAAACATATTTTTCTGAAGGAAAAAAAAAAGAATATTCATGTAGAAGATTAGTCTGAGCTTTTTTTCTTCCTGCCTGGACTTTATTTTTCTTTCTTTCAACAGACTGGGTCTGGCTGGCTTTATTCAACCACAGAACAGTATCCATGCACTTTGTTTAACCTTGGTGTATGAAATTGAGAGTTAAGACTCCAGCTATTCCATAGTCTCTGCCCAAAGTGTGTGCTGCTTCATCTCTTGCTGCTCTTGCATGGACCTTCCTCTTACTCCATAGTCTGAGCTTCTGGCGTGATTGAATTCTGTGCTGATTACTGCTCCGAGCCTCTGATTGGAAGGTGGCTGCGGAAAGTGAGTCATGCCAAAGCTGAAGAAACATATCCAGAGCACTAACCTTACTGGTTATTGAGCACCGTATTAATCAAATGCTGTCTCTTCCCCTGCTGTTAAGGCAAACCACAAAGTGTGTGACTGCTTGGGACAAGAGAACTAACCACGACAAGCATGAGACTACCCCCCCCATGACCACACAACACCTTTCCACAGGAGCTGCAGCGACTGAAACTGGGGCCTTTATGTAACCAAAATACATAGTCTGACATGCCTTCAATTCTCCTAAAAGCTGCTGCTGCTGCTTTTAGGACTGCGAAGGCTCTTTGTGTGCATTTGGGGTTTTGTTGCTGTTGTTTGGGTTTGTTTTTAACTAAGAATGGGCAGAAGAGAGCACTTGTACGAATCGCTTGACTTGGTTTCCTGAAGTTCTAGTGCTTCAGCCAGGAGTGAGATGGATGTCAACAAAAGAAATGGTGTGATAATGTGGCATACTTTTCTGCCTTCTGCCCCTGTATCCTGCATATTGCCAGTCTCTATTTTGTACAGTCTCCATATAACTTCAAGTCTCCTCCTACGCTTTCCTTGTGGCTGTTGCTGTTTTCTACTTTTTTTCTGACCCTTGTCCTGTCTTGTACTATGGTTGTCATCTTCTGCTTCTTTCCTGACCTTACTCTTGTCCTGGTGTGACTCCTGGCCTTCTCATGCTTGGCTGGTGGAAGTGGTTAAAAACCAGCAAGGGGAGTCTTCTTAGCTGGGATGCTATGGAATAAGGCTTGCCTAGCAGAAATCATCAAGCAGTGAAGAAGAGCTAAACTTGCTTTTGGCTGAGTTTTTCAGTCCTGTAGGAAAGTAATCTGTGGTTGCTTTGGTTTGGAACCCAACTTACTTCTTGCAAAACCCTTAGTTTTTATGCTGATCTGAATGTAATTTTAAAGCTGATACTGAAGTATAATGCAACTAACATACTATGCTATTCATTCAGTGTGCTGCATAGCAGCAGCTTCCAGACAGGGCAAAATTCACTTCTTCTGAAAGATGGCAAAATTCCAGTTGTCTCACATGCTTACCAGGTCTCAGTTTAGCTAGGTACTCACCCTTAATTAACAAACACTTTGTGTTTCTGAGATGGTATTTTCATAATTACTGCCTTATGATATCTTGCTCTGAGCAGATGTTACAGCTGGCTTGGTTATCTGCATGAAGTCAGACATAATATTCATGCTCATGTAGAAATGCTAACATGGTATGGACAGAAATACAACAGAGAACTCTCTCACAGGATCACAGGATGTTAGGGGTTGGAAGGGACCCAAGGAGATCATTGAGTCCAACCCCCCTGCCAGGGCAGGACCATACCGTTTCTCCTCGCCCTGAAAGTTGTGATTTAGAGGCGATACATAGTAGTTCTCTAGGAAACTAGATTACAGCTGCATGGTAACCAAACTGAACCAACCTCCACAGTATCACAGAACTTTATAGAGATTGGAAGGGACCTCCAGAGATCATCGAGTTCAATCCCCCTGCACAGGAACGCAGCCAGGAGGGTTTTGAAAGTCTCCAGAGAAGGAGATTCCGCAACCTCTCTGGGCACTCTTCCAGTGCACTGTCACCCTCATTGTAAAGAAGTTTCTCTTCATATTGAGGTGAAACCTTCTATGTTCCAGTTTGTAGCTGTTGCTCCTTGTCTTATTAGTGCTGACCAGCAAAAAGAAATTGGCCTCATCCACTTGACACCCACCCCTCAGATATTTGTATACATTGATAAGGTCCCCTGTCAGTCTTCTCCAGACTAAACAGCCCCAGGTTTCTTAGTCTCTTTCTGTAGGGGAGATGTGATTGTTTAGAGAAACAGCAATGCTCACTTGTCCTGTTGGATGGAACTCTTTACACTATGTTACATAGCGTGGATCAGAGAAGAGTTAGAGTTCACAACTAAGTCTAATAGCGCTGAGCATAAGGAGGTTCCAAGCTAACTGCTGGAGGACTGTGAGATGTTAAGCTAATATTTCTATGGCAATACATCATGTACATTTTTGTCCTATTAGCTTGGGAGGTTCAGGACTTGGCTTATGTCTTAATTTCATTTCGTAAACTATGATGTGAAGAGTATATCTTTGTAGACACAAGAGTCATGAAATGGTTAAGCCTGAGACATCCTGACAAGACTAATACAGGCTGGCATCTTTGACAAAACCTCTTTTCCTATGACTGCCTGAGAAAATAAAGAGGTGGGTGTTGGAAATTCCCCAAGGAGTCTGGAGGGCTCTCATCAGTATGATCAAAGTGCTTCTTAGAGGCTCTTAGAGACATGGCTTCAGAGAAGGCTCTTAGAGACATGGTTTTGGAGGAGGAGTAGTGGTAGTTTAAAATCATGTTGTGATTTTTTTTTCCCCTCTTCAAGTAGTGGAATGCTTTATGGTATATAGCCAGCTTGTCATTCATGTGTTTAAGATTTGACTGATTATTTTTGTCTGTGTATTAGCTTGCCACAACTGTTAAAAGAAAATTAAAGTACGCAGGAAAGTCATCCTTGCTAGAGTCATCCAAATTACACTGGGTGAGTGGCTCAGATTAATTAGAGGAAGAACCATTAATCTGAATACATGTCAGCACTGAGAAGGTTGGTTGTTACCGTCACTGATTTTTAATTTTCTTTCTTAAAAAATGAACATTTTTTTTCAGTGGAAGAGCACTAAGGCTAAAGTTTATATAATTGAAGAATGAGAACAAGAAAGAGAAGGAACCCTGGTCATGAGACAGTCTCGACCCTGTCAGCTCACTTAATTTGAGCATAAAAATGCATTTTCTTCTGTTTTCTGTTTGCAAGTCTAATAATCAATCACAGTCTTGTCATAAATTCAACATCTTTTTTTCCCCCCATATTTTTAGTTTCTAGAGTCTTGGACTGTTTAGAAGAGTAAAAGTTGCAAGATTTTCTTTCTTCCTTGTTTTGATGTCCTTGCTGTGTGGGACTTTTTGGCCAGTCCACCTTCCCACTGTAGCAACTTCAGGGAAAGGTTGTGGGATGCACTGCCCCCACACGCTATCCTTGGGGCCGACTCACTGGAATTTCTCAGCCCTTTGTTTCTTTGACCTGGATTTTATGCTGCTTTCTGCTTCTAAAGGGTCTCCCAACCTCAGGTCCTGTATTCCAGACACTGCTCCAACCCGGAAGATGGTCTGGTACTTTCAAAGAAGGTGAAATCTCCTCTGGGAAGAGTCTGACTGTGTGGTATCCAGAACGTGACAAACAGCCAACCTTTTGCTGCTCATCTTCTCCCTTGCTGTCAAAATGTGCATAGTGAACTGCCACCGAACATGACTTGGTATGTGGCTGATAAAAATTAGCTTCAGTTACTGTGTCAGAGAAGAGACTGACAATGTATGTGGGACCTGAAGGGCTTCATTATCAGTTTGCCTGTGAACCTGGGTTCATTACCTTCCTCTACTGATGCTTTAACCTGAGAAAAAACATGCTCTTCAAGGACCTTTGTATGTCACTTTCTGTGAAATGGACCAACGATCCCATGCTCTCAGAAGAGTTCTGGACTCAAAGTGAGGATCAAACCTTTTATTTGCCAAATCCCACAACAGCTAGCACCTTTTTTTTTTTTTTTTTTTAATGCTCCCAAGTATATTCAACTATTTTTTCTTTCCTTCGTTAAAGCTTGAAAATGCTGTGTGTCTTCAGGCAAATCCAGAAATCATTCAGAGGCTGTCCCAAGCTGGTTGTATGTAGAAAAACCCTCATAGTTTGCAAGCTGATCACATTGCAAGGCAAGCACCTGGACTCTGGCTTTGAAACCTTTCGGTGGTGAGTTGCAAGGATGAAATATGTTTTTCTCTGTTCTAGAAGACTTACCTTCAAGGTAAGCAGTAAACCCATGGCTATGTGGCCATAAAGTTTAGGAGTTGCCAAAGATAACATGAGAAATGGAAGGATCTGAAGTTCCATGTGTTACTCCTCTTCTTATTGTTTTCCCAAGGGCATGACAACATAAAAGCCAGAGCAGTAAAGACTTGTGATAAGGTGTATGTTGTCTGTAACACTGTGCTATGCTGGAATAAGGGAATTCTCTACAGAGCTCTGACATGATGTTCCTAGAAGGTCTTCTGGTTAGGTCTCCTGTCTTACACTTCTTCACTTCTCATTTCATGAAGCTGACTGAGCTTACTGCCCTTTGCACAAGTGGGCTAGTGAGAATTGTCCCCATTTCTCCTCCATGTGAAAGAAGAGTCTCTTGCTAAGCTGAATTTGATTGATGAGGCTACAGAGAAATAGATCAGGAGCAGAGGATGATGCGTGGCAGATAAATGTTAACAGGCATGTTAGGAGCCGGTCAGGGACTAATTGAGATGCACATATCTAATTCAACAGCTAATTAACCACCTTTTGAGAAGACCTGAAGTAACCATTTCAGAATAGCAGTGCTCTCCCACGAGAATGTATTGGTTATGGGTTGCCACAAAATTGCAGCCTAAAAGGTAAAAATGCTCATTGAGTTATGTTTGAAGGAGAGAAAAAAAAATACTTTGAGTTATATAAGTAACTGGATGCTATTTCCTGCTTGGTATGGGAGTTCAGACTGAAAATGCCTCGTTAGCCTTAAAATGTCTTCTGATGCCTGCAGGGAACAGTTCTTCCTACCCTGTATGTATGGCTGAGCTGAGGGGAGGTTTTTGGAATGGTACTGAAGCGCAGGTAATGGCAACAAGGAGATAAAACCATCTTGGCTGTGCTGCTCACCTGGCAAATACTGTGTTCTCAAGAAAGCCACAAAAATGTTTTGAAGAAAGCAGAATAACCACTCTACTGCTGGTGGTTTGGTGAACCTCACGGGGTGACCCACAATCGGATGTCAGCCATACTTTCCAAACAGCAGCAGGGCTGGTCAGTGATTTGGCGTGAAATGCAGCCAGGCTTGTGCTTTGGCTCCAGGTAATGCCACCACAACCTGTTTATAGAGTTTGCTCTGTTTTTATGGTTAGCTATGGATGTGCTGGCCTAGCTGGACCATCGTAACCACCTTTGTGATGAACTATTTCATCCACAGTGCCCTTTTTGACTGAATCTCATACAAATGCTACATGCTCGAATTTTTGCTGTCATTGGAACACGTAGTTTTGATACTATGGGCTTGCATGGTAGCAAACTGCCAGGTCTTCAGAGGAGGCCAGTATGGTAAATTGTAGTAAATGTAGTCCATGCTTTGTTCTGTAGCTTGATAGCTGTAATTTGTTAGCTGGAAATGCACTGTTACATACATACTGAGGTTTTGTGGATTTCCTGGCTTCGTTGTTAGAATGAGGACAAGTGGTTAATCATGTAGCATGTCTAGTGATGAGTGAGTACATCCGGTCCAGTTTTTATCATTGTCTTGTATTACTTCATTTTTCTCTGCCTCTCTAGTTTGTTCACGATTCTATACCAGTTCCTCTGCTCAGCTTTAATCTTTGCACTAATCACTGACATATCTAACAGCCTTTTAAGGAGAAGAATGCCACAAGATTAAGACTTTAAAATGCTCCAGAAAGATTGTCTACACTCAAACTTTTTTCTTAGGAGTTCTAATCCCATAGCAGGTAGGAATTTTCAAATATAGATGTCTCTTACATTAATGGTGAGCCCTGGAAGTTTAAGAAGAAGTTGTGCTTTTTTGACACCTTAAGAAGCAAGTCTTTCCTATTAGATCCTTACACTTCACCTGTTATCTGTGAGACAGATGCATCTTTATTTGTAGTTGCCTTAAGTGGACAGCAGTGAAGGGGAAAAGGACCTGGAGGCCCTAGATGACCATGGGCCAGCAATGCGCTCTGGTGGCCAGGAAGGCCAGTGCCATTATGGGGTGTATTAGAAGGGCTGTGATTAGTTGGTCAATAGAGGTTTTCCTCCCTCTCTACTCTGCCCTGGTTAGGCTGCATCTGGAATATTGTGTCCAGGCCTGGGCCCCCCAGTTCAAGAAGGGTGGGGAAGTGCTTGAGAGAGTCCAACGCAGAGCCACAAAAATTAGTAAGGGAATGGAACATCTTCCTTACAAGGAGAGACTGAGTGAGCTGGGGCTCTTTAGCTTGGAAAGGAGGAGACTGAGAGGTGACCTCATTAATGTTTATAAATACATAAATACTGAGTGCCAGGAGGATGGAGCCAGGCTCTGCTCGGTGATGCCCAATGACAGGACAAGGGGTAATGAGTTGAAGTAGAGGCATAGAAAGTTTCATGTAGACATGAGATGTTTTTTTTCCCTGTGAGCATAACAGAACACTGGAAAAGGCTGCTCACAGAGGTTTGTGGGGTCTGCCTCTCTGGAGATATTCAAGACCCTCCTGGATACATTCCAGTGTGATCTGATATAGGTGATCCTGTTCTGGCAGGGAGATTGGACTAGATGATCTTTCAAGGTCACGTCCAGGCCCCTAAAATTCTATGATCTTCCATCTGCTTCCCTCTCTCTCTTGCCCTTGAAGAAAATATTGTGCACTGAAACAATATCAGACATACTCAGCATCGGTGGTGTCCCATAGGTAACATTCAGGGACCATATATCCTCTAAATGTTGTCTTGTTTTTAATTATTTGCATTCTTTTGGCACAAACTTTTAATCACTTTGCTCTAGAAATGGTGGTTAAACCTATCTCGCAGCCGAGCTCGCTTTTAAAATCCTTACTTTGCTTTAAAACTCTGACACCTTTCTCCGCACCGCAGAGACTCACTGGCAATTCCGGATTGTAGGAAATTGTTACAGATGTTATGCTTAAGCTTATGATTTCAGTGCTAGTTTGAAAACTAATTGCGCATTTACTCAGCTGTGAAGATGACAGAGGTGGGTTTCTGCAAAGGGGATTTTCCTGTCCGATTCGTGTTGCAAGAGAGTGAGAAGAGCAGTCAGCCAAGAGGTGGATGAGGTTACCCACAGGCACCAGTGGTGCACCCAGGATGGCTTGACTGCCAAGTTTCAGGGATATCGGTCAGTGGAAAGGCAGATTACTGGAACAACACAGAGGTGTTAGAGCAGGGGAAATCTAAGTGTAAGAAAAAAAAAAAAAAAAAAAAAAAAAGGCAATATAATATGTCAGAGTTGCAATCCAATCTGAAACTGCACAGCTTTCCTGTAAGTTGAGTGCTTGTGAATTTTTGGGGGCATGTATAGATCTTTTTAACTTGTACATGCACACCTCCAGCCAGCGTACATCTAATGAGTAAAATGCCAGTTTGCAGAACCAGAGCTGAAAGTCCATGTAGAAGTCTTAAGTTAAAACTACAGGCCTAGCAAAATCCAATAGTAGTAATGGATTTTCAAAACTAAGGATGCTTGTTTATGTAATTAAATTTGCCAGCATCTGCCTTATGCCTGTCTGCTTGTTCTTCAAACTGGCCATGAGCATAAATGGGCTCATGATAAGTCAAATGCCTGAATGACTATAAAAGCTCAAACACACAGATTTAAGCCAATCCTAAGATGTGCGCATGGTGTAAACACAGTTTTGTGTATGCAACACCAGGATATACACTCTACATCTGGAAGCTTGGCAGTTCACAGTTTTCAGCTCTTTAGAGAGTATTCAGTGTCACCAGTTCCAGCTTTTTGCAGGATTTTTCAGATGGAGAGAGAAGGAAAATAAATAGAGTTCTGAAGTTTAGAGTTTCACAAAGCTTTCGGGTTACTTGCAGAGATGCTTTTGTGTAGACATCACAGATGGTCACAGTCCACATATTTCGAAGCCAGAATTGGATGCTGAACATTTTATAACTGATTTCCAATTAGAGAATTAAACTGTGAGGCCATTCTTAGCCATTGGAAAACCTTTTAAGGCTGATGACGTTATTTAAACAAAGGGAGATTTCTGGAAGTAGAGGAATTGTATGGGGAAGTGACACCTTTTTTATTGACTGCTGCTAAGAACATAGCACAATGGAGCTGGAAAGGCTTGTTATTCTGGTGGCTATTCTTATTTTGAGCTTTTTTTAAAGGCTATGAATCTGACAGTTCAAGACGACTTAACGAACGGCTGAGATGGAGACATGGCAGTGTCCTTACTACTTAACAATGAGGTCATTTTTCTACAGGAATTTCTATACGTCCTCCAATGTCTGGCCTCTGCAAAAAGGGTCAGTAAAATGCATTTGCCAAAATGAATGCCTGTGTGGAAAATGGCCACTGTGATTACGCTAATGGGTAAGAAACCAGAGAAAAATAAATAGCTAGGACTCCTTATTGCGTTATTAACTTTTTTTTTTTTTGAGGTTCAGTCAGGCATAAACATACAGAGGTGTCATCATGTTTTTGAGACTGAAAAATTACTAAACATCTTAAAAGCAATGTGTTTATGTAGCCATAATCTGTTTTGCCAGAGGCCAATTTTGTAGTACTTCACTTTCACTTTCCAGAAACAGAACAAGATGACACAGTCCCAAGCTGTGACATGGCAGGTTTAGGCTGAACGTTAGGAAGAAGTTCTTCACCGAGAGAGTAATTTGCCTTTGGAATGGGCTGTCCAGGGAGGTGGTGGAGTCACCGTCTCTGGAGGTGTTTAAAAGGGGACTAGATGAAGCACTTAGTGTCATGGTTTAGTTAATTAGAAGGTGTTAGGTGCTAGGCTGGACTTTGATGATCTTGAAGGTCTATTCCAACCTGGTTAATTCTGTGTAATTCTGTGTAACATGCAGGACAATGCCCTTAGCCTGCATATAAATACCTGTATTTGACAATACAGCAGTAGACAAGGGAAGGGCAACTGATGTCATCTACCTGGACCTGAGTAAGGCCTTTGACTCTGTCCCACAAGACATCCTGGTCACCAAACTGGAAAAACATAGACTTGGTAGGTGGACAACTCGCTGGATAAGGAATTGGCTGGATGGTCGCACGCAGAGAGTGGTGATCAAGGGCACAATGTCCACCTGGAGACCAGTGACAAGTGGCGTCCCTCAGGGGTCAGTGCTGGGACCAGTGCTGTTTAACATCTCTGTCAGTGACATGGACAGAGGAATTGAGTGCACCCTCAGCAAGTCTGCAGATGACACCAAGCTGTGTGGCACAGTTGACTTACTGGAGGGCAGGGATGGCATCCAGAGGGACCCGACCTCATGACATTCAACAGGGCCAAGTGCAAGGTCCTGCACCTGGGTTGGTGCAATCCCAAGCACAAATACAGGCTGGGTGGTGAGTGGCTGGAGAGCAGCCCTGAGGAAAAGGACCTGGGGGTCTGGGTTGATGAAAAGCTCAACATGAGCCAACAGTGTGAGTGTGCAGCCCAGACAGCAACTGTGTCCTGGGTTTCATTAAGAGCAGTGTGGCCAGCAGCCCCCTTTACTCTGCTCTCATCAGACCCCACCTGGAGTATTGTGTACAGTTCTGGAGCCACCAACACAGGAAGGACATGGAACTGTTGGAGCAAGTCCAGAGGAGGCCCATGAAGATGCTCAGAGGGCTGGAGCACCTCTGCTATGAGGACAGGCTGAGAGAGTTGGGGCATCTCAGCCTGGAGAAGACATAGCAGCCTTCCTGTACCTGAAGGGGGCCTACAGGAAGGATGGGGAGGGACTATTTACAAGGTGTAATGGGTTTAAGCTGACAAAAGGGAGATTTAAATTGGATGTTAGAAGGAAGTTCTTTACAGTGAGGGTGGTGAGACACTAGAACAGGTTGCCCAGGGAGGTTGTGGCTGCTCCTTCCCTGGAGGTGTTCAAGGCCAGGTTGGATGAGTCCTTGAGTGACTTGTTCTAGTGGGAAGTGTCCCTGCCTGTGTTGCGGGGTGGGGGGGGGTGGGTTGGAACTGGATGATCTTTGAGGTCCTTCCAACTTAAACCATTCTATAATTCTATGCTTCTAATACAGTAGCATGCACTGTTTCATACTTCAGATGGCATTGTCAGCTCATTAGAGCCCAAGGCACACCACTGACTAGGTCTGTCACATCTTCTGTCCTCAGGTATGAGTTCTGCTTGAGACCACTGCTGGACAGGCTGAGGATATGCCATGAGTCCACTTCAGACAGGTGCCCCCACTGGAAATGTCTGCAGTGAACTTCTGAAGGACCGAGAGGCTGAAACACCCAGCAGCTCCCTTTCGTTCATTTTGGCATGGTTGACAAGAGAAAAGCCAGATGAATAGTCAGGCCAAGATCTTTTTCGCTAAAAGGGACAGGGAAAGACATTTTTCCAGAGCATTTAAGCCTTATTTGCAGAAATAGGCCAGAGACTGCCTTTTGGCAGATCTATTACAACTGTTCATGAATTTTCACTGAATCAGTTTGAACAGAAAGTGTAAAATTGCATAAGCAGGCCTAGAGGAGAGACCAAGATGCTCTCTGTATTCAGCAAAGATGCCACTTTGTGGGGTTACAGTGAGGTTGCTCTTATTTCTATTGCCTTTCCATAAGATATTTTGCTGCAAGTTGATGAAGCTTGCTTAAAACTGTGAAGTCAACTTTTGCTCCAGTGTAGCAGTAAGGACCACCACTTGGAGTGCAAGAACTTTGGTGGTTTAAACCTTCATCAGGTGAGACAGGTCTAGTTGTGGGCATATCCTTTCAGGGAAAAATGCTTCTACCAAGAAGTGAGTAGGTGGAAAAAAAAAAAAGGGGCGGGGGGGGCGGTCAGGCATCTCAGTTTTCATCTGAGAGGATCTCTGAGTCCACATCTTTTAGGCAGGGCTTAAGCAGACTGGATCTGACCTCCCTAGTGAATTTAGTAGGATTTTGGAGCACTTCTCTTTCCAGTTTGGAATGGCAACAGAGACTGGGGTGTAGCTGAGGCCCTGATCATAAAACCTGCAATGCAATAAATGACTTCAAAAGCCAAATCCTGTTAGAGCTGAAATGTTGTTTGTGATAAATCACAGAATCACAGAATCATAGAATGGTTTAGGTTGGAAGAGACCTCAAAGATCATCCAGTTCCAACCCCCCAGCATAGGCAAGGACACCTCTCACTAGAATAGATCAGTCAAGACCTCATCCAACCTGGCCTTGAACACCTCCAGGGAGGGAGCAGCCACAACCTCCCTGGGCAACCTGTGCCAGTACCTCATCACCCTCACTGTAAAGAACTTCCTCCTAACATCCAATTTAAATCTCCTCTCTTCCAGTTTATACCCATTACCCCTTGTACTGTCATCACAAGACCTTGTGAATAGTCCCTCTCCAGCCCTCCTGTAGTCCCTCTTCAGATACTGGAAGGTTGCTATAAGGTCTCCTGGAAGCCTTCTCTTCTCCAGGCTGAGAAGCCCCAACTCTTTCAGCCTGTCCTCATAGCAGAGGTGCTCCAGCCCTCTGAGCATCTTTGTGTCCCTGTAGGCCATGTAGGCACCTGAGGGGTGACTCACTTTGCCTCCAGCACACATTAGAATCAGTTGTCGTTAAGTTAACCTGTAGTGGCAAGGAAAACTAAAGCAAACAGAGAAGTCTCCTTCTAGGGCATGATTTACCTAATTTTCATGTAGACATTTGAAAATGGGTCAAATGAATTTAGTTTTTATTTCTTTTAAGCATAAAGGAGTCTGGATTACTACCTAATATGTTGATACGTATTACAGAACCATAGAATAACCCAGGTTGGAAGAGACCTTGGAAGATCATCTGGTCCAGGCTTTCTTTTCAAGCAGGGCCTCGATGAGGTTATCTGGCACCCTCTAGTCACATCTTGTAAACCTCCAGTGATGGGAACTTCACCATGTACCTGTGGAGGTTGTTCCAATGAATGAGTGTACTTTCTGTGAACATTTTCTTTCTTCCATTGGCATCATTGTGTAGCTGTTTGATGTTAGCAGAGATGAGTCCTGCTCTGGGCCTATTGCCTTTTGGCTCAACTTCTTTATCCTGTAAGATATTTGGGCTAAATTTCTGTCTAGACGATCTACTTGTAGGGCTATACTGGAGGGCCAATTCTAAGATTACCATATTCCTGGAAAAGAACCAGGAGGCTGGAACGGACATTGCTTGTGGTCAGTGCACAAAGCAGACTTGCTTATTGATACAGAGACACTGTCCCTTCTGGACCCTTCTCTTCTGGGTGACTCTTCCTAGAATGGCTGCCATAGAAAGACTGTGTGATGCCTTCTTTGGGGCAGGCAGCATTTACAGATAGAGTGAAACTGCCTGAAAAAGACAGCATAGAAAATAAAGTGACTGCTCCTGGGTCTGCTCTAGCAAGGAGAGCATAGAGAATGCAATCACAATAGAAAATGCAACTTCTCTGGAGACTTCTGAGGAATGTATCTTTGGTCACCAGATGACTCAATACAACTGTCAGCTCGTCCTGCGCTGCTTTTTCCCCAAGCCTCATGACTCAGCTAAGTATTTTGATAGAAAAGCCCAAATACTTAACTTTATTTCCACCAAGAGGATGATTCCAGAAGTCTCTAGCCATAGCAGAGAAAATAATTAAACCCAAACAAACAGCAGACTGGCTGTACTTGTGTTCTTTTCCAGCCTGCTCAGTTATCAGCGGTCTTGGAACATGGCAAAAGTTCCGTGGCTAACAAAGTTAATCTTAAAAAAAAAAAAAAATTAAAAAATCATAATGTCTGTCAAGAGAAAGAACTATTTATTTTACATTTGATGCTTTTAAAAAAAATATATTTAAAAAAAACATTCCAGTAATGCAGAAGATCATGTCTTGGAGCTGCGGGAGGCTGTCTCACCAAGGAACCTCAGTCCCTGGCATGAGGCAGTAAACCACATGTTCCTTGGGACAAGTGATTATTAGTGACAAACTAAAGCAGTTTTGACAACCCCCCCCACAGAATTTTGACACCCCTGAGTCAGGACCCCAACCAGCCAAAACCGTGAGGCATACAGAGATTGGGTTTTGTGTTGTTTTTATTTTCTTGCTCCTGGTAGAGTATTCAGGGCTCGTGTTTTTGGGGTTTTTTTTGTAAGATTTTGAGACAGCAAATGAATTCATGCTGTTGGATGTCAGGGAGAGAGAAGGTCCGTTATCATCATACCTATGATGAAACCACCAAAGGTTGCAAACCCACAATGTTTGTTTTGAACCTGAGATGTCTTTCCATTTGCTAACCAGTGACTCTTGATGATTATGGATATGTTTGTTAGCCTTACTTAAGAGTTTCTTGGAAATTCTCTCTTCAAAATGGAAAATGTGGTTCTCATCAAAATCAAAATTTGCCACAGGAAAATGGTTTAATTTTTTCTTCTGACATGCTTCCATCAACACATAACATTTGTTGCCTCAAGTTGGGAGGACTCAGGATGCTTGGTAAGTTGCTTGACCGAACCCAAATGATAGAATAAAAGATTTATTAATTCAATATATATGTTAATCCATGTCCTATGAAATGCTGAAGGAATTCGGCCCCTTGTTTTTAAAGGTTAGAGCTTTCCAGATGCCATTCAAGGCTCATGACATCCTACAATTTGCCTCCTCTAATAGATGCATCACAGATATAACTGGCTGTGACATAGCATGGAGGTACAATCTGACCTGAGAGCCTGATCTCTATCATCCCTAAAGCACAGTTTTCGTAATGTTTTCCCCCTATTTGGAACTGTGGAGAGGTTTGGATATATCCACTTTTCTCACTAGACAGAAATTCATCTTTTTGATCAGCTGTGTTTCATGAGTACTACTGAAGCTGTTTGCATAAAGACGTTTCTGCTAAGAGGTTGTTGTAAAACTGTTTGTTGTGCCTGCTTACAATATGTACTTCATCATACAAAGTCCTACAAAATGGTTTGGATTTTTTTCCTGCTTAAAAACCCTTATTGTTTTTTTTTTTTCCCCTCTCCCTCCTTTTTTTTTGTAAGTGACTAGATTTACAAGAGGATTTAATCACCAAATTTCATTAGCTGCCACTATACCCAATGAAGGGACAGAGGCATTTCCAAAAGAAGACAAGGTGAGTTTCTCAAAGTTTGAACTGGATTCTGGATGTACTTGTCCCTTTGAGAAACACTGAAAGGATCCTAAGGTTATGTCTACATTGCCAAACAAAAATGATCTGGGAACTGAGCTTGAGCACAGAGCCACAATCATCCATGGTGCTGAAGAGCTGGCTTGGTCTCCAGCACTGTTTCAGACATCTCAGAGGCTGTCTGCAGGGCAAACCTCTGACAAAGAGGACTTAGATTTGTGCAGTGAAAACAAATGAAGACCAAGTGAAGGCTCACTTGGACCTCAAATTCCAGTTCAGGGACCTGGCCTTCATTTATCACTTAAGATACTAAATTGTGTGGATGCAGTGGGAATCTAACAGGGAAATGTTGCAAAACTCAATGCTCTTTGGATATCTATCCTGAAATTCAGGCAAAACACAGAATCAGTCAGGGCTGGAAGGCACCACAAAGATCATCTAGTTCCAACCCCTCCCTGACATGGCAGGGACACCTCACACTAGATCAGGTTGTCTAGAGCCTCATCCAGCCTGGCCTTAAACACCACTAGGGGTGGGGCTTCAATCACCTCCCTGGGCAACCCATTCCAGCATCTCACGACCCTCATGGTGAAGAGCCTCTTCCTAAAACCCAGTCTGAATCTACCCATTTCTAGCTTTGCTCCATTCCCCCTAGTCCTATCACTACCTGACATCCTAGAAAGTCCCTCACCAGCTTTCTTATAGGCCCCCTTAAGATACTGAAAGAGCACAATAAGATCACCTCAGAGCCTTCTCCTCTCCAAACTGAACAGCCCCAACTCATTAAGTCTCTCCTCACAGGAGAGGTGCTCCAGCCCTCTGATCATCCTCATGGCTCTTCTCTTGACACATTCCAGCATATCCATATCCTTCTCGTAGTAGGGGCTCCACAAACGGATGCAGTTCTCCAGGTGGGGTCTCACCAGTGCAAAGTAGAGGGATAGGATCACTTCCCTGGACCTGCTGGCCACACTTCTCTTGAAGCACCCCAGAATACAGTTGACTTTCTGGGCTACAAGACCACATAGACAGCTCATATTGAGCTTCTCATCCACCAGCACCCCCAAGTCCCTCTCCTCAGGGCTGCTCTCCAGCCAGTCACTGCCCAACCTGTATTGGTGCTTGGGACTGCCTTGACCCAAATGCAGGACTTTGCACTTGGTCTTCTTGAACTTCATGAGGTTGGCTTGTGCCCACCTCTCCAGCCTGTCGAAGTCCTTCTGGATGGATCTCTTCCCTCCAGCATGTCTGCTGTACCACAAAGTTTGGTGTTGTCAGCAAACTTGCTGAGGGTGCACTCAATGACTCTGTCCATGTTGGCAACAAAGATGTTGAACAAGACTGGTCCCAGGACTGATCCCTGGGGGACTCCACTTGTCACTGGCCTCCACTTGGACATGGACCCATTGACAACCACTCTTTGGGTGTGGCCATCAAGCCATTTCTTTATCCATCTAGTGGTCCACCCATCAAACCCATGTTTCACTGGACCAGGATGTCATGCAGGACAGTGTCCAAAGGCTTTGCTCGGGTCCAGGTAAATTACATCAGTTGCTTGGCCCTCATCAATTAATGTTGTGACCTTTTCATAGAAGGCCACCAGGTTTGTTAGGCATGATTTGCCCTTGGTGAAGCCATGCTGACTGTACCCAATCCCTACCTGAGTTGTATTCAGTTTTTGTTTTCTAATGAAACTGTTCTGAGCATTTGTCTAATTTGTCATGTTGTGTAGTCCCATACTACTCATCAGAAACTCAACTGACCACCGTGGCTCTTAATTTTCAGTGCTCCCAATATTTACAGGACTGACTACAGACCAAGAATCTCAAGGAATCTGCAATCAGAATCAAGGGGAAATGTGAATAGTTACCATCTTTAAAAACATTGCTCAGAATGTCATGTTAGGTGGGCATGAGGGGAAAGGAAGTTGAAATGCCCAAATTTTTTAAATCCTGGAAAGCTTTGAGGTGAGAGCAGTGATTCAGAACCCCATCTGCACCTCAGTGGTTCTGTTGAGAAGAGGCAAAGTTCTACGTAATACCAGTCTTGGTCATCTCCTCTTGTACGGCCATCTTTAGAGAAGAGCAATAGATGGTCTTTCACAGTATTTGAGATCAGTCTATTATTTCATCCTTAAATTAAGCAGAACCATTGTTCTGCTTTTTAACGGAACAAAATTATAACATGGTTTCAACTTTTTTGGAATTCAGTTTTTCTGTTCCTTGGACTGGCCCTCTGAACCCTTCCCTCCATTTCTTCCCCTCTCTCTCTCTTCTTGTCACAGAATCACTGAACTGTCAGGGTTGGAAGGGACCTCAAGGATCACCCAGTTCCAACCCCCCCGCTAAAGGTATGGCCACCCCACACCCCACACAGGTTGCTCAGAATTTCATCCAGCCTGGCCTTAAAAACTCCTGGAGACGGGGCTTCTACCACTTCTGTGGGCAACCTGTTCCAGTGTCTCACCACCCTGTCCCAGTATGGGCTGACAAACACCCTAGAATTGGTCCAATCCCTGGGCTCTCTCCTCCCCCTACCATCCAAGGTCCAGTAGGGGTTGAGGGCTGGGGGCACCCCACGTGGCCCCAGGACCCAGGGATACCTCGGTTGGCAGGCATGCGTGGAGCTTTTTGAATCAGTTGGCCAGCTGGAGAATGCTGAGTGCCTGTGGTCAGTTTCACATGCCCTCTAGGGTATTTAAAGGGGGGCACAGCGACCATTAGTGCTGTTCTTCCGCTCTTCTTCCGCTCTTCCTCACCCTCCTCGCTCACTGTCGTCTCCCGCCGTGGCTGCTGAGGAGCCCAGCCACATGCACAGCAGCAGGCAGCAGGCAGTGAAGCATAGCAATGGACACAGAGAAGCGGCAAGGCTGATCCCCTTCTCTTTCTCTCCCTATTTCCCTATTCCGGGCTAAGTTGGTTTTTTTCTTCTTCCCCCCCCACTTGGGTCCGGGAAG
The DNA here is from genome assembly GCA_013396835.1 of Psilopogon haemacephalus. Lineage (NCBI taxonomy): Eukaryota > Metazoa > Chordata > Aves > Piciformes > Megalaimidae > Psilopogon > Psilopogon haemacephalus. The sequence goes on along the minus strand of VWZI01006238.1, from coordinate 244,815 downwards.
GAGTGTGTTTTCTCCTCGCGCCTCGCGGGCATTTCATAGGCGCAGTCGGGATCTATTTGTGTGTAACCTCTCTGTTTCCTAAGTTCTGATTGTTAAAGTGTTTCACCTGGCGTTTGAGCAACACCTGCGTTTGTTTCTGCCGACCGGAACCCAAAGGAACCTCGGGGGGACACACCAGGACCCCCTCATTCCACGGGATATCGAACCTAATTAAGCGCTATCCCATCACACACCCTCATGGTGAAGACCTTCCTAATATCCAGTCTGAACCTACCCACATCTAGTTTTACTCCATTCCCCCTAGTCCTAGCACAACTTGACCTTATAAGAAGTCCCTCACCAACTTTCTTATAGGCTCCCTTCAGATATGGGAAGGCCATAATAAGGTCTCTTCATAGTCTTCTCCTCTCCAGACTGAACAATCTCAACTCTCTCAGCCTCTTCTCATAGGAGAGGTGCTCCAGCCCTCTGATCATCCCCGTGGCACTTCTCTGGATACATTCCAGCACATCCATATTTTTCCTCTAAAAGTGGCTCCGGAACTGGATGCAGCACACCAGGTGGGTTCTCACCAGAGTGGAATAGAGGGGGAGAGTCACTTCCCTGGACCTGCTGGCCATGCTTCTCTTGAAGCAGCCCAGGATACGATTGGCTTTCTGGGCTTGTCACATGCAATCACAATACAGCATTTAGAAGATGCCGGCCTGGCAGTTGCTAAAAGTTTCAAATGCTTCTTGCAGTTGGTGATTACACACTGGTTTAGCCAGCCCATGCAGCGCAGTGTGACAAACCCATAACATCTGTGTCCTGCCCTGTCATATCATTAGGATGTATATATTCAGAGAGAAGGGTGTGCTGTTGGCTGGGAGTCTGAACAACAAACCATAAATAGGATAATGGCTTTCCTCAGTACATTATCATTATTCAGAAAACAAAACCTCAGTTGTTTTTGAGGACCTTTTTTGGTTTCTCTAAATTTCTCCATGGATATGGCTTTTCTACTAGGGATTGATGACAGAGGTGCGCATTTGTTGTCATCTTAACCACTAAAAGCCCTGTGCCCTGTCTGCGGTACATGACATCCTCCCCGTGTCTCCTGTTAGGTTTTCCGCCCTGTGATGCACAGTTGGTCCTGGCAGTCTGTCAGGAGGACAGGCAGCCGCTGTCAGCTCATCTCCTCTCCGCTCAGGCAGGCCGTTTAAGCTATATAAGGATGCTCTGTAAATACAAACAAACTCTGTTACCTTGAGGCTTTAGGAATGAATGTCTGCTATTTATTCGTGTGTTTTGACTCCGTCAAATTAAATCTCTGATGCAACCAAGCAACTGCTAATTCCAGGGCTAAATATAGCTTGTTTTTTTAAGTGCACTGAATGGAGAGATGATGGAGAGGTTACTCACCTTGTGAAGTGGAAGCTACGGGCTGTGGAAGTCTTGGTACAGATGCATTCCTGTGCTTTCATCGGTATGAAGTGTTTTGGAATCTGTATATACAGGAAGAGGTAAGTTCATTGATCTCAGCCTGGTGAGAGGAATCAAAAGGAAAATGCAAAACAGCAGCTGATATTTTTCTTTCTTTGCCCCCTCGAAGGAAACACAATGTCTTGTTCTTCCACACAGCTGACACTCAAGCTGGCCAGTGTTTTTGTTCACTCTGAAGGAAAGTGAAGGCCAAGGATATCCCTGCTTATTGAAGGGTGTTTGGACTAGATGATCTTTAGAGATCCCTTCTGTGCCAGTACTTTCTATGATTTTTCTTTCCTTTCCCTGCAACAGAGCTGCTGGAGTGATTGTGGACAAAAGGGAGAGACTTAGGCTACAGTATTTCCAACCTATTTTATATTACTTCTTATTATCTTGTTTTACCATTAATTTCCTAGGTTTTCATTACACTTAGCTTTTTCCAAAATTTATTTCATAGAAAATTACCCAAGTGTATTATGATGTCCACAAAATACAGTGTAGATTTTAACTGCTGCAGATAATTAGAGCAGCCAAATCCCAACATTCTCACTATAGTCTGCAGTTCAGCTTTAGACCTTGTGCTGGCATCATGTACAGAACACAGCACAAGTCTGAAATATGTGTTGCACCCTTTAAATGTATAAATATACACACACACACATACATATATATACACTCAATGAATCCAAGGGAAGATTCATAAATGCATATTGTACCACTAAACACTGTCTGACCCCTAGCATCCTGATCTAGTTTGACCAACCTGATCTAGTGTGAGGTGTCCCAGTCCATGGCAGAGGGGTTGGAGCTAGATGATCCTTAAGGTCCCTTCCAGCCCTGATAATTCTATGATTCTATGCTCCTGGTCTCGACTCCAGTGAGCAGACATCGCAGCACATACTGCCCTGTCTTGTCTTGCATTGTGCTGGTGTGGGCAGCTGGAGCCTTTATGTAGCAGAGTACACTGTATGCTATAGGAAGATTTGCCATGCTCTTGCCATTTTGAGTAAGAGTGGAAGACCTTGCTTCAACCTTAGCTTCAGCCTTCCATCCCCAGTGTATTCTTGAATCTGAACAGATTTGAGTTTCACACCTTTACTGAATGTAACAGTAATGATAATAAAAAGTATATTGCCTGTGACTCCCAGATGGAATTCAAAGAAGAAACTACATGAGAAGATCCACTGCTTCCATGTAGAGCTTTATACTAGCTCTTGAGCTTTGTTTTCATCGTTAGCCATTGGCAATTTAGAAATCAAAAGACAAAGCTTAAAAATATCACCTGGGATCTCCCTAATATCATATACTGCCCAGGCACTGGTGGATGATACTGCCAAGAGGCTGTTCCTAACGGGCAGCATGATAGAAGCAGTGCCATTGTGGGGTGGAAAGGTTAATGTGCAAAGATGAATTGTACCATACCTCTTGTCTGTGGGCTGACAGAAGTAGTAGAGATGTACCTTGGGATACAGTAATGCGGAGAAATGGTCAGAGGGAATGATTTCTTCAACGTTAAGGGCAAGAAATATTTCCTATCACAGCCCTTATGTAACATTTGGAATTTGAAGAAATATCCTATTTGTTTTTCCTTTCCCTTAAACATTTAAGAGAGTGCATTAGTTAGATATTATGCTGTAAATATTATTGTCTGTAACAGAAAAAAACCCAAAACCCACAAACATTTTAGACAACCCTGTTGAAAGGACAATATTTAGAGAAGAAGTGACACAATTTTAACCTGCAGATCATCCATGTGCTTCTGGGGAACTTATATATGCTTCACTTTTATCATTATGTTTCAGTAACAAGAATTAAACTTTGTTCTTTGTGGAAGCTCCCCCATACTCAGCCTTTCCTGCCACTAAAATTGCTGGCTCCTGATTGTAGGCACACACACCAGTTACTTGCTGATATATACTGTGAGAAAGGATGAGCCTGCAGTGCCAGATTGAAAAGCAAATGCACATTTACTTATCTCAAAAAATGGAATAAGTAAACTGTGACACAGGCAAAATGAATCACACTTAGGAATGATTGTTAATTTATTTTTTTTTCTTTTAAACTGGCTTCCCCATAGAAGAGTATTAAAAAGCACTTGAATGGGATGGAGAAAAGGCCATTTGCTTACCTATAAGCACCACCAGCAAACTGGCCATAGCCCGACAGCTGAAATGAAGAGATGTGAGTCACAGAAAAAGGCTGAGCTGCCAAGACAGGAAGTAGGGTGAGATGAAGGGGTTGAAATACACCCTGTTTAGAGCACATGATAGCAGTTCCCAGGTAGCAGCTAAAGTGAAAAGCTGTCAGAGGCACAGGAAAGGGATAAAAAGACAAAAAGATGCTCTTGACCCCTTGAAAAAAATAATTGCATTTGGCTATGGGGCCAGCTGGCATCAAAAGCGACAGACGCAGGAAGAAAAGATAACTGCATCACTCAGAGGAAAGGCAGTGAGCTGCTTTACCAACACCCCATGCAGGTTCTGAGGACACATGCAATACTGTGTGGGAACCCTGAGAGAAGAAAATGTGCAAGGATGCTTTTGTTTTGTCCTGTCTTGGTCTTTTCCAGGGAACAGATAGACTCACACACCTTGGCAGAGTCAGAAGCATTGTTGGCTCTGGTAGTGTGGATGTGAAATGATGACTGAGAGCCTCAAGCACTTGTACAGTTGGTGCATACAGACGGGGTGTTCTGGTTTAACCCAAAAAAGCTGTAAAGCTGGGGTTTCATGGTCAATGTTTGCTCCTGGCAGACTGCTGCCCCCCATGACAACACCATCACAACACCCCTGCACACTCTTTTATGCTGGCATTGGTTATTGTGGCTCCATGGCTACTCCCATCAGCAGCTTGGAAATTCATCTAGTGAATATAATTGAAAAGAACCTGATCTTCCATGGCAGAGTGCCTTAGCAGACTGGTTTGAAGTAGCCATACAGCATTTAGTTCTGGCCTGGTGCTTTCACAGAGCTAGGCTGGGATCTGCCCCCATGATATTGGAAGACTGTCAGTTGCTGGGGAGGGTGTGAGCTTTCAAAGAGAGATAGCACCTTCTGACTAATGAATATAGGCTTCCAATAACACAGAAAATGCAAAGTTACTGTTAGTGGAGCAGGAAACCAAGCCACCATCCAGGCAGATTGTTTAACTTTTTTCAGAAAAGTTTCAAGAAGGTATTTGTAAGGCCAGGCATGCACTCAGCCCTTGTGTATCAGAGAGGGCTGCCAATAAAACACAGTTCTCAAGACAGATATCCCATCTGAGATATTGATGTCCGTTTTGAGCATAAAGTGAGAAACTCTGCAGCACAGAGTGCTAGGTTATTATTTTCCTTGAGGCTTTGAATGGCAAACTGGGGATTTATAGTTCTGTATCTTCAGCCAGCACTTCTCAATGCACCTGGAGGCAGCTGTCAGTAAACCAGATGAAGAACAGATTGCTTGGGTAACCATTAAACACACTTCCCTCTTCTCATGTTGCAACACATCCTAACTGCACCAGTGTGCTGGTTTGAACTAATTGGAGAATTTGAGTGAGAAATTAGACTACTGGCTGAGAGAGGAAAACACAGTATGTCACTTCACCTGAGTTTTACTGAGAAAGAAAAAAAGTTGTTTTTAAGTATTGTACACAAAACATTAGATATCAGATGGTTTCAGACTGCTCTGGGCTGCGGCTGCTTCTCTTGCATGGTCTCCTTTGTCTTTGCCTTGGTAGCTAATTCTCAGTAATACTACTAACTTCTTTCTACTCCTAACCCCCCTGGCCGATCTTCCTCCACCTATCTTCAGCATCAACAGGTGGTGAGATAAGACTGGGGAAGGGGGAAAAGGTGGTAGGGGGTGGTTGGTTACCCCTCTTGGGAATTTTGGTCTCTGGGAGGGCTGTGGTGTTTCTGTATTACCTTTTCATTGTATAGATCTGTAAATATCTGTTATACCTTGTAAATATTTGCTTGTATATTGTGCATTGCTGTAAATATAAAGCTTCATTTATCAACTTCCAGTGTTTCTGAGTCCTAGCCGGGGTTTATATCAAAAGTTGGGGGGGCAGGTAACTGCTAAACCACCACAACCAGGGATACCTCCATGCCAGAACAGCTGTAGGCAGACACTAGAGGTTCAGGGGAACAGTGCCGCATCCACAAGGTGGGATGCACAACGTTTATTTGACATGAGCAAGCAATATCCATCTCAAACTCCACCTCTATCGGTACCTACCAGAGGTTCTTGCCTCCTCCTAACCCTGCCTTTGGTTGAAACCAGACTAGTCACGATATCAGTCAGATTTACTCAGTGTGAAAGCAAGCAGCAGGGCAGGGTGGTAATCTGGCAAATGCCACATACCTACCACCCCAAGGCAGCAGCAATGTGCAATCCCTCATGGCAAAAATACCAGAAACTTTCCCTCCTTGTCGTGCTGGTTCATTCAGTGCATGAGGTATGCTCACAGCAATTTGCACTGACAAGCAAGAAGAGACTGTGGGTCAACAAAGAGATCACAAGATGTTAGGAGTTGGAAGGGACCTATGGAGATCTTCGAGTCCAAACCCCCTGACAGAGCAGGACCATAAAATCTCGAGCAGATCACACAGGAATGCATCCAGATGGGTCTTGAAAGTCTCCAGAGGAGATTCCACAACCTCCTTGGGGAGCATGTTCCAACTCTTTGTGATCCTTACAGTAGAGAAGTTCTTTCTCATGTTGAAGTGGAACTTCTTGTGCTGTAATTTACAACCGCTGCTCCTTGTCCTATCACAGGGCCCAAGTGAGCAGAAGCTGTCCCTTTCTTCTTGACACACAGCCCTCATATATTTATATACATTTATTAGATCTCCTCTTAGTGTTCTCCTCTCCAGACTTTCTCTCCAGGTCTATCAGGATTTCTTCATAAGGCAGTGCTCCAGTCCCTTAATTGGACTCATAGAATGGTTTAGGTTGGAAGGGACCTTAAAGATCGTCTAGTTCCAACACTCCACCATAGGCAGGGACACCTCTGACTAGAACAGGCTAGTCAAGGCCTCATCCAAACTGGCCTTGAACACCTCCAGGGAGGGAGCATCCATAACCTCCCTGGGCAACCAGTTCCAGCGTCTCACCACCCTCACTCTAAATAACTTCTTCTTAACATCCAGTTTAAATCTCCCCTCCACCAGCTTAAACCCATTACTCCTCATCCTGTCACTACCAGACCTTGTGAATAGTCCCTCCCCAGCATTCCTGTAGGCCCCCTTCAGATACTGGAAGGCTGCTATAAGGTCTCCTTGAAGCCTTCTCTTCTCCAGGCTGAAAAGCCCCAACTCTCTCAGCCTGTCCTCATAGCAGAGGTGCTCCAGCCCTCTGAGCATCTTCGTGGCCCTCCTCTGAACTCTCTCCAGCAGTTCCATGTCCTTCCTGTGCTGGGGGCTCCAGAACTGCACACAGTACTCCAGGTGGGGTCTGAGGAGAGCAGAGTAAAGGGGCAGAATCCCCTCCCTTGCCCTGCTGGCCACACTGCTCTTAATGCAGCCCAGGACACAGTTGTGCACACTGCTAGGTCACGTTGAGCTTTTCATCAACCCAGACCCCCAGGTCCTTTTCCTCTCTCAAATCTGTTGGAATCATTCTGGGCAAATGGCATCCGGACCAGTATTAATGAAACCATTTTTTCAGATCACCCATTTTTATTAATTTTAAAGAAAAGTTGGCTAATACGGAAAAATGTGTTTCTCAGGTGAACACTTTCATCTTTGTAGGCCTGGTAGAGGTCTGGGGGCCATAAAATCTTCAGAACTGGAAAGACCTGAACAATAGCCTCATGTTCAAAATCTGAGTCAGACTCCAGAAAATCAAGACATTTGTTCAAAGGCTTCCAAAATAGATCTTTCTTGACTACTTCTATTTTCTTACTTACATCCTTTCCCCTTCCTCCATTTCCTCATGGCTTTTCTCCTTGCGTTGGGTTTAAGCTAGCTACCCCTGAGCCCAAAAGCCCAATAAACACTCAATCCAATTTGGAAGTAAAAATATATAAAACTTAAACAATAAATAGGAAGTGAAGGGTTGTTTTTTTTTTTAACAGAAGGTGGGGGAATAAAGGGGAAACCAGAATGCAGGATATGGGAGAATGAGGGAAAATTACAGAAGCTGGGGAGAAGAGGAAAGAAGGGGAACAAAATACAAATACAACCCATGGAAGGCAATTGGAGTCCAAAGGCTGAGATGGATGGTTTTGACTTTGGATGAAGGCAGGATGTAGGAATTTGATGGTGAAAAGCAGTTAGTCCAAGTTCCAAACAAAAATGGTGGTGCTCTCTGTGTGGTGGCAGAGAGCAGCAAAGAGTTGCTGAGGCAGTCAGGAAGAGAAAAGAAGAGAGAGAGAAGACAAGCTGTCTCCCCCTTTTTCTAGCAAGGTCCTAGCAAGAAGTGGGAGGGGGCTAACCATGACACCTGGAGAAAGGTCAGACCACCCTTTGGGAGGGGTCAGAGCATTCCCAGGTGGGCTTAACCCTTTACACTCCTGCTGCAACTGGAAGGACTTTAAAATGAGAGTAGGTGAAATTCTCAGGAAACAACCTGATTCTAGGGATTGTGGCTTTAAGACCATAAACAAAATATGCTTAGAGCCAACCATTGAACCACAAAGACTGTCAATACTTTGAGATATTTAAGATTTTTGCTGTTGTTTTTGTTTCCAAGTTGTCAGAGGGTGATGCTGCCACTGGGCCCATAATTTCTTAATTCTGTGTTTGGACACAACATGGGTTGTTTGGGTTTTTCTTTGCTTTGTTTGTTTAATTTGGGTTTTGAGCACCTATGCCTCTGCAATCTCTCAGCACCCTCTGAATTTCAGATGTGGACCCAGCTTTGGCACTTCTACTGGGCAAATGTAAAGGAGTCACTACCTTCACTCTGCCTCAGTCTCTCCTGCCCCCAGTTAAAATTTACCAGACCAGCTCAGAAACTTGGAAGTAAGATAAAGCTGTATTTATAGCAAAGGTAAATTTACAAGCATCTATACACAATACATTTACATGTATTTACAATTATTTACAATTTAGAAATAATACAGAAATCCACTCTTCCCCCCCAAGACAAGGAAAGCCCAGAAGGGGCCAATGCCACCCTCTCTCTCTACCCAGATAGAAATCAGCCAGCAAAGCTCATGTGTTACCTGGAAAATATTCGTGTGGGAGTTAGAGAGGAGCAAAGGAACAGCAAACAGATCCAGCAAACAGCCAAGAAAGAACTGTTTATACATTGGCTTTTTATACCTCTTAGCAAACCAATTAACGATACTGACTTTATCACTGTTATTCTTTCACAACCAATGCCCTGCTCATTCAGAGTCTGTACCAGTTTCTCTTATTAGGATATTCCAATAAGCCTTAAACTACCACAGAATAAAATGGAAAGAGCCTGATACATGTGTTTTAAGAAGCAACCAGCCGTATAGTTATTGCTGTTGTTCAGCTGTACTACATTCAGAAGATAAATCCAGTGGTCAAACCCAATATGCAACCTTGAGGATTTCCACTGGTTTCCAGGAATTCCACCTGTGTCATTGTACAGACCTACTTCTTTCTTATTCCACAACAGATGGAGGTTGAGTCTATATACAGTTTTCTTCTCTCCTTTTCTGCGTTATTTTTCTCGCATCCTCATTCTGACTGACTGGTTATTAATAGGGGAGGCTTGGGCAATTGCCCAGGGAGACAGGAATGACTTTGGTAGTGTTTCTGCATGGCTTTTACAGCCAAGGTGACAGACGGATGCTTTTCTTGAAAATGTGCCCTCTCTTGGGTTCACTTCTTCCTCGGCTTTTGAACTGGAAGATTAAGATGGAAAGAAACATCCTCCCCTTGTTTTCTTTGCCTTCTCCCAAGTTGTGACATTGCACTACTCTGGCATTTTCCCATCCTGGTGGGTTTCACAGGTTTGGCAACTCTCTTCACCAGCATGCTTTCCATCTACCAGCAAGGACGCCCTGAGTTGGGTTTGTATCCGAGACATCTGAGTTTAATACTATTACATCATTTCTCAACAGCACACCAGAAGGACTATTTTTCAGCATTTTCACTGACAATATACCAGAGCTTTGGGAGTCATGTTGACCTGAGTTATTTGCAGAACAGCAGGGCTTATCTATACTCAGAGCACTGACTATGATAATTTCCTTTTAGTGTGCTTGTCCATGTCCCACAGGTGCCGTTTGACTGCCTCTTGCTCAAGAGGCTGACAAGCCAGGCTTCAGTCAGCCACTGAGATGTCTAAAGCTGGGAAATTGTGACTCTTGCCCAAACAAATCAATAAACTAAGCCACTATATGCTAGGCCCATGAGACAATGTTGGTTTGTTTTTGTTTTGGTTTTTTTTTTTGGTGTGAGCTAGGTGGTCACAAATCAGTGAAGTGGAAGCTTAGTGTTAATTTACGTCTGCAGGATGGGTACAAAGGGAGAGCAGTGGATATTATCTACCTCAGCTTTAGCAAGGCTGAAGGCTTTTTACATTGCATCCTTATAGGTAAGCTTAGGAAGTATGGGTTAGGTGAGTGGATAGTGAGAAGGATTGGGAACTGGTTGAAGGAGAGCTCAGAGGTTTATGATCAGTGGTGCCGAGCCTAGCTGGACACCTGTGGCTATTGGTACTCTCTAGATGTCAGTATGTGTTCAATGTAGTCATGAGTGACTTGGATGAAAGGAGAGAGTATACTCCCAGCATGTTTCCTGGTGGTATAAAAGTAGAAGTGGCTAACACACCAGAAGAATGTGCTGTCATTCAGCAAGACCTGGACAATCTAGAGAGTTAGGTGGAGAGGAACATAATACTACCTATGTTAGTGGAAGAAGTTCGTGGAAGAAGTTCATGGAAGACTGTCTCCTATGGAAGGTATATCACATGGCTTCAGGGGAGGACTGTGAGGACTTAGAAGTGGCAGGAACAACATGGAATGGACTAGGACTGATTGTAATTCCCATTCCCTGCCCTCCTGCACAGCTGTGGTGGAAGACATAGCAGAGCTGGGCTCTGGAAGAAGAGAGGGGTGGGGTGGAAGGTGTATTTAAAACTAGGCTGCATTTCTCACTGTCCTATTCTGATTCAGTTGGTGAATTAGTATTGGATTTGTTTAAATGTGGTACTGTTGAGGTACTGGAGTGGGTCCAGAGAAGGGCAACGAAGCTGGTGAGGGGCCTGGAGCACAAGCCCTGTGAGGAGAGGCTGATGGAGCTGGGATTGTCTAGCCTGGGTGGCCTCATTGCTTTCTACAACTATCTAAAGGGAGGTTGTAGCCAGGTGGGAGTTGGTCTCTTCTCCCAGGCAACCAGCAACAGAACAAGGGGACATAGTCTCAAGTTGTGTTGGGGGAGGTATAGGCTGGATATTAGGAAGAAGTTCTTCAAAGAGAGAGTGATTTGCCATTGGAATGGGCTGCCCAGGGAGGTGGTGGAGGTGCCGTGACTGGAGGTGTTCAAGAAGGGACTGGATGGAGCACTTAATGCCATGGTCTAGTTGATTGGATAGGGCTGTATGATAGGTTGGACTGAATGATCTTGGAGGTCTCGTCCAACCTGGCTGATTCTATGGTTCTATGAAATTAAATTGATTTTGTTTCTTCAAGTCAAGTCTGCCTTTTGCCCATGTCCATAGCTGGTGAGTGAGCCCTCTCTGTCCTTTGTCTCAACCCTTCAGCCTTCAGTTCTATGTTTTCTCATCCCACCAGATGGGGTACAAGTGAGTGAGTTGGAGTGAGAAGGAGTGAGCAGCTGATGGGTGCTTCACTGCCCACCTGGGTGATCTCAAACCATGAGAGGTTGAGAGAGCTGGAGTGGTTCAGCCTCACAAAGGCTACAGGGAGACCTCATTGCAGCCATCGAATATTTAAAGCAGGCCTAAAGATGGGGGCAATCTTTTAAGCAGGGCCTGTTGTGACAGGACAAGAGATAATAGTTTTAAACTAAAGGAGGGTAGATTTAGACTATACGTAAGAAAGACATTTGTTGTAATGAGAGCGGTGAAACACTGGCACAGGCTGCTCAGAGAGGTGGTAGAATTGCCATTCCTGGGAACATTCAAGTTGGACAGGGTCCTGAGCAACCCGATCTAGTTGTCCCTACTCACTGCAAGGTGGTTGGACTAGACAACTTTTAAAGGTCCCTTTCAGCCCAAAACGTGCTATGATTCTATGATCAACCTCAGTGATGTGCAAAGTAGGTCAGAAGAACTGGGTGGATGACTGCAGTAGGAGTCTAGCTCAAGTGCTGACTACCACATAGAAGCGATATAAAGCTAATGGAGATGGAGATGCAGGGCACAGTCAGTGTCAGTATTTTCATTTACGAAAGCAAATCAGAAAGATACTTTTTGTGGTGTTATAAACACTGGCTTGTTTCTTGGGTTTATTCCTGTTGTGCTTGCAAAACACTGCTTTGCATGTGAATGACAGTATCTAGTTGGTAGCCATTGATACAAGGTGAGAACCCTTTTTTCACCACCCCTGCAGATGCTACCCACTCTTTGCAGGTGTTTTCATTAAAATGGGTTAACTTTTCACCTGGATACTAAGTGCCTTAGTTTTACCTGCTATTCTCTTCAATTTGGGTTCTTGTTTCTTGCAAAGCCTCCTTTGGACTGTCTTGTGGAATTAGAACACTGCAAGTAAGCTGACGTTGGCCTGGCTTTCTTTAAAGTACCAACTGTTTTCCTATATTTGGTGGGCACACTCCATTTCAAATAAACTGTAGAGGTCTGTATGACAAACCCACCATGCTGACCCAACCTGTTGCAACATTACAACTTGCATTTCACAATATGTAGTACTGTGTCCACTGTAGCTCTTACAAACAAACCATAAATAAGATAATTGATTTCCTCTGTGCAGTATCATTACAAAGACAAAAGCTTTGTTATTGTGAAGACCTTTTAGTTTCTCTAAATTACCTCATAGGTACTTTGGTCTTTTCACTGTCATTTTCTGAACTGATGACAGAGGTGTGTGTTTTAACCACCAAAAACTCCTTGGCCTCTTTGTGGTGCATCACATCCTCCCTGTGTTTCCTTTCTGCCCTGTGGTGCACACAGAGCTCATCTTTCAGTGGAAAGGCAGGAAGAGGCATGAGAAATTACTTTGTTTGGCTTCTGTTTGACAGATTTGGGAAATGTGTTACAAAACTCTACCTCACCAAAGAGGAAACAGCCATCATCTCTTTAGGTTCCTCTTCTTACCCATCTCTAGTGCACCAGTAGAAACCCTTCACTTCCCCTCACCTGGGGATTAAACTTCATGAAAAAGGAGCCCTCCTCACTTGGAGGACATTAACAACCAGAAAAAGAAAGGGTTGTAGATGTCTGTAAGATTTTGGTTCTCAACAGAGAAGTCCAAATCCTAAAGTGGTCACCCTGGACATCTTGTAGACTTCTATCTTTTCACTTGGGATCCAGAAATAAACAAGCTGTTGGGGATCCAGTTCCACCTAGTCAGGTGAAAGGGTTCAGACTTCCCACTCATAGTAATTTAATTTTATTTTGTTCTAAACCAACATTGTTTCCCACAGCACAGACGGAAGTTGATGGAACGAATGACTAAGCCAACAGGTCTTCAGTCAAGAATGGCAGTGAGCGACACAGTAATAATCACTGAATGTTGGATTGAGGAAACTGAGCGATGAATGGATTGAAATCAATATGCAGAAGACTCAAGGGTGTTGATAGATGAGAAGCTGGAGATGAGCTGGTGATATGTGTTTGCCATCAGACATACAGCCGTATCTTGGGCTGCATCTAAGGAAGTGTGGCCAGAAGATGGAATAGATTCTGTCCTGCTTCTCTGCTTCGGTGAGAACCCATCTGGAGTATAGTGTTCAGCCCTGGAGTTCTCAGCGCAAGAAAGACATGGAGCTGTGGGAGCAGGCCCAGAGGAGGGCCACAAAATTAGTCAGAGGGCTAGGAAAGGGGCTTTCTCTTACGAAGAAAGACTGAGATAGGTTGAGGTTGTTTAGCCTGGAGAAGAAAAGGCTCCAGGAAAAACTCTTGCAGCTTTACAATAAGTAAAAGAGGCTCTTGAGAAAGATATCTAGAGAGAGACTTACTCCCAGGGTCTGTAATGACAGGACAAGGACAATGGTTTTAAACTGAAGGAGAGTAGGTTTAGATTGGACATAAGGAAAAAAAAAATTTTACAGTGAAAGTGGGGAGATAAGAAAACAGGTTGCCCAGAGAAGCTGTCAATGTCCTATCACTTGAAGTGATGAATGGAATGGAATGGAATGGAATGGAATGGAATAGAATAGAATAGAATAGAATAGAATAGAATAGAATAGAATAGAATAGAAGTAGAATAGTTCAGTTGCAGGGAGCTTACAATGACTATCTAGTTCAACTGCCTGACCAATTCCAGGCTGACCAAAAATTAAAGCGTAATATTAAGGACACAGTGCAAATACCTCTTAAAAACAGACAAGCTTGGGGAATTGAACACCACCCCAGGAAGCCTATTTCCAGTGCCTGACCACCCTCTCAGTAAAGAAATTCAGTCTAAACCTTCCCTGGTGCAGCTTTGAAGCATTCCCACTGCATTCCAGGAAGAAGACATCAACATCTACCCTTCCACTTCACCTCCTCATGAAGTTGCAAAGAGCAATGAGGTCTCCTCTCAGCCTCATTTTCTCCAATTTAGACAAGTTCAAAATTCTTATCTGTTCCTCATCGGACATTCCTTCCAGCTTTTTCACCATCTTTGTTGCTCTGCTCTGAACCTGTTCAAGGAACTTCACGTCCTTCTTAAGTTGTGTGGCCCAAAACTTCACAGAGTACTCAACACTGAATGCAGTGGAGCAATCACCTCTTTTGACCAGATAGCTATGCTGTGTTTGTTGCACCCAAGGATGAGGTTTAGCCTCTTGGCTGTCAGGTCACACTGCTGACTCATGTTGAGCCTGCTGTTAACCCCAGATCCCTTTCTGCAGGGCTGCTCTCTATCTAGGTGATCAAGATCAGACCTGCAGGACTGTAGAACATATCATCTGAAAGACTGCTCTGCCCATGGCAAAGGCATTGAAACTAGATGATCTTTAGAGGTTCATTCTGATCCAGACCATTCTATGAATGTTGATCACCTCAACGAGCATTTAGTAACTGGTTTTATTAACTGCTACACATGCCTGGGATCCAGAGCCTTAAATCCTTTCCCAAGGGCCAGCTTCTTTCCTGGCAGCCATGTTGGGCAGGCTTTTTCCTCTCAGCCTAATTCTAGAGGCAGAAATGAGAAGCTGGGATATGAGCCTTGCTTTCTGATCTGCTCTTTGTTCAGTCACAACCACAACCTTGCCTGCACTGCTGCTCCCCTAGCTCTCCTGGTCACTGGTACTACACAGCAAGGCCCATGAAAGTTGGGTAAAGAGATGTCCGTCAAGGGCAGAAAGGTCAGAAATATAACTCTGGAGCTTCCTAAGCCATTGCTTTGTCCTAAGCGAACGTGAATGCAGCAATTCCAGGATAGGCTGCCGGTTGCCTGTGTCTGAGGGATGAACCACTGGCTGTGCTGGTGGGACAGCAGCTCCTGCCCTGCCCCAGGTGGGCCCTGGTGCCCATGAGCAGGTCAGCTGTTTGTCATTGCAGCCTTGTCTGGCTGTGAGGTGCCCTTTTGAGAGACAAGGCTAAAAGAGGGCAGTTTCTCTCTGGCTCATCCTCCTCAGTCCGGGAAAAGCCATTCAGTCAGCCAGTTTGGGTCACAGAGTAAAGTTCTGGCAAAGTTTTTAATGAGTGAAAAAACTTGACAAATCGCTGTTGCAAACACTTGGGCTGGCTCCCTTCCTGCTGAAGGCAGGCAGAAGCAAAAACTTTTTCCTTTTCTATCGTTAAGCTGCTGCCTGCAGAACGTGAGACTTTTAGCTTGTGTGCTGATTCTGGCAATAAGTCAGCCCCAGTGTCTGCATAGCTGTTGGCAGAGAGCAACTGGGCTCACAAGTTTTCAAAATATTTTCTTTTTCTCTCCTTGTCATGATTTTCATTGCTTACCCAGGAGAAAAAGATTTGTTGGTAACCTCTGAAGATACAACAGTGTCGCTTTTCATTTGAGATCAGGGCATGCAAGCCATTTGCTCCATTTAAAGCTATTGTATTCCAAGATCTATGAAGTACTGTATAGATTATAATTGCCTCCAACAAATATGTTAGTGAAATTGCAGTGTTTCAGGGTGAACCATATAATCAGCCTATAATCAGTCTTCTTGGAACTTTTGGAGACAGGAGTTAATAATGGGTTATCTTCTCAATTATGCTATGATAGACCATTTCCTATCTGGAAATAGGTCATGTCAAATAGTAGCAGCAGTTATACTTCTGCTATTATTTGTAACATCCAGTAGCTGCTATCAAAACAAGGCCTTATTTTTCTGTGCGTGTCGTACACATGAGAAGCAAAAGCAGCCCTCAGCCTATAAACTTTGCTAAAAATAAGATGCAGTAAGTGGACGAACCAAATAGTAGTGGATTAGACGTAATAGAAGTAATAGCAAGAGAAGTACTATTTTGAATGCTGACTGCATGTGCAAAACAGTTCGCCAGCCTCTTATCTGCTTGCCAGCAGCTGAAATGCTCTGGTAGTACCAGAGCAAATATATGGTTGATGAACACATGCATATCTGAATGACTTGCTACTGCTGGTAGAATGCTCCACCAGCCTTGTAAAACCTGGTCTGATGTACTTCAGTTTTCTGCATATGTGGAGGACTGACTTGAAGTGACCCTTGGACTTCTAGGACTTAAAGAGGCCAATATTTATTAAAATTAATTTAGGATTGGCATGGCATCTTTGCGTGGGGTTTCCATAAGCATCCTTGCTGATCAGAGGGTAAGTGAAGAGCTACAGGACTCAGTGCTGCTTTTCAAGTCCAAACCTACACTTGTAACACCAGAGCAGGATACCTGTCACTCAGGTAGGACCCTTCACAAGTTTCCCACATTTCTCAGAATTGTGAACCCCATGACAAGTCAGTGTAAAGGCTTCACTGAGAAATTTGAACTTGGTTGGTGGGAGATGAGCTCTGGCTACCTAAAGATGCCAGAATTCATTTTTTTGGCATGTGAAGGATGAAAGAATGCTTCTCACAGTACTATAACAAGGGGGTGCTTTTAGTTATTTTCCTTTTTTTTTTTTTTTTTACTATTCTGAAAAAATAATAAAAATCAAGGGAATGAGAATTCCCAAATCAATATGAAGTCATTGCACTTAAATTGTGTTTCAGCTTTGACAGATGATGCTATAAAACCAGCAATGTGCAGTCCCTTGTTAAAAGTGTCTTTCTGACTCAATGTCATATGCACTCATCAGAAACAGTTTTATGTACAACACAGAGAAGGCTGAGCATGTGCTCACATAAAGTCACCTTTACAGATATGTAAGAACAGAAACCATCTTCCCATAAACCTTTTCCATCCCTTCTTACCGTAAACGCGTTCTAATACAAGACATACTGGCACAGATGGCATCTTCCCTTGAATGTCCTTGCACTTCTTAAGTAATTCCTAATGTTAAAAATGCATAAATCAAATTGCAATATCCAATCAAATGCTGATACACTGAGAGGACAAGTCCCATGCCACCTACTGATGAGTCACATTTCATCGTTTCTAAAGGCTTCAAGCACACCAGCAGTTAACCACAGCTTGCCACCTTTGCTGAGAGCATTTCCAGTCATCTCCCCATACCAACCTCAGAAGGTTTCAAATGCCACAAAGGGCTGATATTTGATATAGTAGAAGTGGTGGGGCAGAATCCAAGTCTTCGTTCACATGGAGGACCTCCTTACTTTAAGTGCAGGCAAATGAAAGAATTAGAGCTGCTTGGGAAGTAGTTTGCTGCTTGACTTCTTGCTCCATGCTATTACTGGCCACTAAATTCTGCTGAGAGGGGAATCAAGACCATTCCCTCCAGTAATTCAAAAAAGCAAGTGAATATTTTTTTAAAAGACAATACTGAACAGGAAACAAATAGAGAAACCCACTACGTATTAATTCATCATAGTAAAAATATAACACACAGTAGGCCACTTGTGGCTTTGTGCAATTCAGGGTTTTCTGGTGTGCTCTGACATCTTGGTATGTGAATGAGGTTTTCTGATGCAAGTAAGTGCAATTTCCTAGGTTGATGTTAATCTCTTCTAACAGAAGGTGGAGAATTGTAAAATAATAACTTCATGAGCCTCAGTGGTCACTCTCCTGACATAAAGAAATTCCCAGGTGAATACAGTAGTTTTATCCTAGACACTTTATTAAAACTCCATTTTTGGTTATGAAAGAAGGGGGTTTTATTCATCAAAATGCAAACCTTGCTACTTCACTGTAGCAGATATTCCCAATATATCTTTTGTAACAGATTTTTTCTGAACCACAGGATCCCTTATTGCCCACCCAAAATGACAGCTCATAGTTCTGAAAGTTTGAAAGTATTTTTTTTCCCCCGTTAAGGGAAATGCATCTTTTTCCTAAGACACCTCCACGTGTCCTGCTTAAGGAACATTTCTAGCTGGCACATCTGAGGGTTCTTCTGGCATGCAGGTATTTTAAATAAACTGAAGTTGCCATTTAGGCATCCTCAAACTTGTTGGAGGTTATGCTGCTAACTCCTTCAGACATTGACAGATTAGCCTTAAAATCTGGGATATTGACAGCAAATGAACAGATGCATCCTGCTATTGTTCTGCCCGCCTAGCTGTGCTGGTTTGTACTAACTGGAGGATTTGAATGAGAAATTAGGCTATAGGCTGAGAAAGGAAAACATTGATGATGCTACTTCACTCATAGCTTTTTACTGAGGAAGGGAAAAAAATTTGTTTAAGAGTTGTAACCCAAACATAGATAAGTCAGACCGCTTTGGGCCGTGGCTGCTACCACATGGCTCTTTCTCTCTCTCTGCTTTTTGTAGCTGGATCTGAATTATTTCACTAACTTCTTTCCTACTGCTAATCCCGCTGGCTGATCTACCTTCTCTTATCTGCAGCATGAAACAGATGGTGAGATAAGATTGAGGAAGGGGGGAAGGTGGTAGGGTGGTCAGAACCCCGTCTTAGGGATTCTAATCTCTGAGAGGAGAGTGATGTTTCTGCATTACCTTTTCACTGTATATATCTGTAGATATTTGTTATATATTGTAAATATCTGCTTGTATATTGTGCGAAGCTGTAAATATAAAGCTTCATTTATTAACTTCCAGCCAACTGAGTCCTAGCCTGTGTTATTTCAAAGTGTGGTGGGGCAGGGGACTGCCAAACCACCACACTAGCTGTTACTTGGGAAACTCATCCACACAGGACCAGCCACCTCACCAGCTCTCTAGGAAAGAAGATTTTGTTCATGACTAGTAATTAAGATTGTAAATCTGTCATTTCTTCCTGCATTGCTCTTTCCCTCCATTGTCACTGTTCAGCTACTCTGGCTGCTTGGTCCTGCCCCTACCAAAGCCCTCTTTTTGCTTTTCTTGGAGCTCCAACTGCCTTCCTTCTCCTGTGTCATCTGCGTTCTTGCTTCACAGATCCCCATGTCCCTAAACTCTGCTCTCTCCTGCCCAGCTATTTGCCCATCCCCTCTCTGTTCCTCTTTCCTGCCACCCAGTTGACAGTTCTGGACCATCAAGTTAACATCCAGATGTGGTTTTCTGTTGACTTTTCTCCCCCAGTAGAGAACACACATAGAAAAGGGAGAAGTGTCATCCTAACCAAGGCAGCGGGATACGTTTTCTTCTCATTGGAAAAAAAGCGGAGACTGTAACCCTCTTTCACTTACTTACTCCTTCAAAGTTTTGGCAAAGCAGGCAGTGATCTCTCTCCAGACAAACCTACCCCTACACTGCAAGTCATGGAAACCATTGGCAGTTGTGGATGAAAGATAAAAGAAAAAAAATAAATCATGGGAATATTTTTGGATTTCAGGCTATTAAAGGCTCTTCGAAAATTCCCATGTGAACAGAGCTACCAGAAAAATTCACTGTGTGGCAACTTCTGAGGTTTCAATTGTTGTTTCCATTCTCTGCTCACAGGAAAAATAAAAGCCTTCAATGAAAATAGGAGGTAGTGGGTTACGGTCTAGTGATCAGCAGTTAGAGATAAGGTAGACACAAGCTCAAGTGACTCCTCTGTTTTAGTAAAACCAGAACTGCTTGGAGAAGGAACAAGACCGTGCCTCTCACTACAGCTCTGAAGCTGCCTGCCCTCTCCCTTCCCAGATGCAGGAACCTCCCAGGAAATAATTTCTGTGGTAAATGTGAATCTTGGAAATGCAGGGTAAGGTGACAAGCCTATAGCAGCAATCATAAACTCAGCCCTTTTATCTGCCAGAAGGGCAAGGCACTATTTCTAGATAAATCCAGAGGTATCAGTGAAAATGCAGGAAAGGGATAAGACACTGATGAAACTTGCAAATGTTTTTTATGTTAACTATAATTCTTCAATTGAATAAATGCAAAAAAGCAACAATTTTATTGATACAAAACCAAAGCCACATCCAAAAGTCCAAGTCCTTCCAGCTGCAGAGAAAAAAATATTTTAAATGATGAAACCCAAAAGCTCTCAGGATCAAATAAGCAGAACTCAAATGGATAATTGTTTCAAAATTTGTCTTTTTCGTTTGTTTTTAAGGCCACCATTTTTCTGGGGTCATGCCTTATGGATTCTTGATTGCCTGAAGTTGCCAGTAGTGCTATTTCAGCAAAGGGCACTCAGCACAGGGTAGTTTTTTTTTTTGTACAGTCACATGCAGCTGGCTAGGTGGAATATCAGAGAAGGAGACAATAACTCAAGCTACTGCACAAGGCATACACAAGGGAGTGAAACAATGGAAGAAAATGCCTTTGGTAGCTGGTAAGACAAGCTTCCTGGCAGTAAGAGCTGTTATTTTGTTGTTCTTCTGTCTGACATTAGCAGTAAGATGAACTGGGTGATCTAGGAGTGTTTTGTTATCTCTTACTTCTAGGAACTCAGGAGCCACAATGCCACTTGGACAGAATTTATGAACAGCTTCTCAAAACAAGCAGTTGAAACATGAATGCGCATCCGAAAGAACCTTGGGCAAAGATGGCTTTGATTTTTTGCCTTTCTTTTTCCTTACTGGTCAAAATGCAAACATTTGAATAAATGAATAATTAGGCATCAATTTAGACATTTCATACATAACAGTGTTAATGTTTTGTACACTACATACCCTTTTCAGCCACTTAAAAACTCCACACGTTTCTCTGTAGCTTTTGGAAGAAAGATGCCAGTTAGAAAAGCCAACCAAACCCAACAACAGCAACAATAACAAACAAACAACGAAAGAAAAACCACAAAAAAATCCATGATGATGTTTTGAAAGTGGGAAAAAAAAAAAAAAAAGGTCTAAGTTTCTGTCAG
>VWZI01006238.1:199395-222573 GCA_013396835.1 Psilopogon haemacephalus | reverse complement strand
CCCTTTTTTTTTTTTTAATTAATTTAAAACCAAAGCAGAACATTGTTTCCTGCATTTGGGGGCCAATCTCCCAAAGCCTTCTGCCAATCTTTCCACAGCCTTGGAAAACTGCAGCGTTTTCTGCCTTTTCTGCTTTTCTTCTATCATTTAACATTCACATAGTAAATACCAAAGGACAAAATACAGCTTGCACAGACTGTGCCTGTGTTGTTAAAGTAATTACAGGCTTAGGCTGACTGCCTTTGTGGCCTCTGGGCTAGTTTAGGGGATCCGCACATGCAGTCACCTGGTTCACACATGCGAAGGCAATTTCGTTAAATCAGCCATGCAATTTCACTTGGGATTTTAACACTCAGCTGGAAAAGCCCTGGTGATTTTTGCTGCGGCTCGAAAAGGATCAGTAGGACAGTTTAGTGCATTTAACACTTACCCTTACGTGCACTGGTGAACTTTGTCTTTATGCTCCAACCCAGGAAGTGCCAGGTTCCAACAGTATCTTACCTATGCAGTTGGCATGTAATGGAGCAATTACTAGAAATGGTCAGTCCAGTCTGCCCGCACACCTCTCTCCATCATCTGGATCACACATAATTCTGTAGCTTTTGGCAGTGTGAATTATTCCTGTTTTGGAGTTACATGATTATATCACCAATCTTAATGCCACAAATACATGGTTCGCTGCCTCTCCTCTTTGGAATAACCTCATGCTTCCTACCAAAATTAGGCAGTTGATGTTGGACTCAGAAATCTCCTATTTTTTAAAAGAACTTAAACATTGTGGAGAGCTCTGCATATATTCTTTCTACCGCTGATTAATCCCTTCCATTTGGTGTAATTTGGCAGAAGGAGTCATCCAAGAAAAGAATCAAATGCTTGTCAGGCAAGAAAGCCTAGCCAAGAGAGGGGAGGCTCCTGCCTCCTCAAACCTGTTCATCTAAATTCTGGAATAGGCTAACAGAAGGGGAGAGATAAAATGGTGAGAATTAGAAATGGCTGCATTCCTTCTGGCATCTGAAAAGGGGATACAGAATTGGAGTACATCCCACAGACTTTCAAAATAAGTATATTTTGTGGTAGCCAAGGTCATAGAGAAAAGCAAAACTGAAGCTTCACAGTCATTCCTAAGAGCTTAGCTTTCAGAAAGACGAGTTGCTTCCGTGCTGCCAAAAGGCTTCTTGTTTTGAAGACATCCATTCATAATTTCTCTAGACCTTTTGCATCACACATGCTTGTATTGGCTTTACATGGCAAGGTTTTGGTAGCAGGGGAGCTACAGGGGTGAGAAGCTTCCAGAAACTTACTCAATGTCTGGTGGATCCAGCCAGCTCCAAGATGGACCTGCTGCTAGCCAAGGCAAAGCCCATCAGCTACAGCTATAGCACCTCTGTGATATGGTATTTAAGAAGGGGAAGAAACTGCTTGGCAACAGCAACTGGAAGAGAGGAGTGAGAATGTGTGAGAGAAATGACTCTGCACACATCAGGGTCAGTGAAGAAAGAGGGTGATGAGGTGATCCAGGTGCTGGAGGAGTGATTCCTCTGTAGACTATGTTGAAGACCATGGTGAGCCAGGCCATTCTCCTGCTGCCCATGGAGATTCATGGTGGAACAGGTATCCACCTGCAGTCTTTGGAGGACCCCATGCTAGAGCAGGTGGATGTCTGAAAAAGACTGATTCTATGTGAAGCCCCTGCCAGAGCAGGCTACTGGCAGGACCTGTGGAGAAAGGAGTCTATGTTGGAACATTTGCTGGCAGGAATGATGACCCTGCAGAGGACTCATACTGCAGCAGTTCATGAAGAATTGCAGTGTGTCAGAAGGACTCATGTTTGAGAAGTTTTTGGAGGACTGTCTCCCATGAGAGGATCCCACACTGGAGCAGAGTAAAGTGAGATGCATCCTCCCCCTGAGAAGCAGAGAGTGATGGAGACAGTGTGTGATGCACTGACCACAAGCCCCATTCCTCAGACCTCTGTGCCACTGTAGGGGTGGAGGTAGAGAAAATAAGGATTGAAGTTGAAACAGAGAAGAAAGGAGAGTTTGGGGAAAGGTGTTTTAAAATTTCATTTTTGTTCTTATCCTATTTGATTTGATTGCTAATAAATGAAACATTTTCCCAAGTGAAGTTTGTTTTGCCTATGGTGGTAGTTGGTGAATTATCTCTCTCTGTCCTTACTCCAATCTGCGAGATTTTTGTTAATTTTCCTCTTCCCTGTCCAGCTGAGGAGGGGAGTGATAGAACAGCTTTGGTGGGCATGTGGCATCTAGGCAGGGTCAAGCCAGGATATTTCATCAGGTATGGAGGTATTTCCCACCAGACCCATCTTCCGTTACCTTTGAACAACCTCATCTTGCTTGCCAAAGGCATTTGGAGCAGGTACAGGAGAAAAGGCTGTATCCTGATTGCATGCTGATAAACAGAAAATGCTAGTAATTATGGGTAGCCTTAGGATTCATACTTGCTTAGGGATGTATGGATTTGTATGTCCATGTATGTAGATACTAATTCTTGAACAGAGACTCAAGGACTTCTTTGCAGTTCCCAGATCCAGATGTGTGTCTAGCCACATTCTGACTCAATTTGGGGGTGAGATACTGCCCTTTCTGTGTCTCTTCCACCTTCTCACTCCTCAGATATTTTGGTTCTCTCCTGGAAGATGGGAACTTATTGAAGTGAGGCCATCAAGGACTCACAAGTCTTCATTTGGTCCTGCATCTGGAGTTATCTGGAGTATTTCTGTTAACAAAGATTGTTCACAGTGGAGGTGTGGGATGTATGTAGGTTAGTATATATCCTTATACTGTCTGGAAGGATAAAGGACATTTTGTGTGTGTGGTTTTTAGTTATTTTAGAAATCAATGCATTCCATTGTTGTTGTTGCTATTGTTTGTTTGTTCCCCCCTCCCCCTCCAATACTGTCACAGGTACTGTAAGTTATTTTTTCTGTGTTGTAGATATTTGCATATTGAATCGTAGATCTTATACTTCACTTCAAAACAAATTTCAGAGGAAGAAATAGATTGCAGATTTTCAAATGATCTCTTCAAGGACATGTTCAATATCTGGATAAGTTTTTAAGAAAGAATAATATTCCTTAGGTATACTACCTTTTTTTGCCATAAAGATTAAAAACAGACTAAATGAGAGAATTGTTTTATTTTTCTTTTCAAGTGAAAGATTTGCAGAATGAGGTTGGAAAATTGTGTGTAGGCTGATGTTTTATGTTGTAGCTGGTTATTACTTAGTGAGTCACACTAAGTTTCCAGAGCTTGCCACACCTTAAGGTTAAACTGCTTCAAACCAGGCAGCAAACTATCTACAGAGGTGCTTAGATATTTTTTTGGTAAGATATTTTTAAACACTGTGTAAAACTTTGCTGAGAATACTCAAATCCTGTTTCCTCAGAAAGCCTTTTCTTCTCATCTTCTGCTTCCTCTGAGAGCATTAAGTATGACTAGAAAAAAATATTTGAGATAGTTATCAGTATTTCCTAGGAAGAATTAAAATGTCTCTATTGATATGAAAGAAACCAGTATCCCACCACATGGCCACGTCTAACTCTCTCTCGGGAATTTGGAAAGACATATCAGAAATCTGCAGTGTATATTCAGGAAGTGTGCTCAGAAAGGTGAAACAGGATAAATGAAACAATGTGAAGTGGACATTCATCTTTTCAATTTAATTGTAATGCAATTAGTATCTTTCTGGCTGAACACTGTGTGCCATGCTCAGAGCAGAATCACAAAACATTAGGGGTTGGACGGGACCTCCAGAGATCATTGAGTCTAACCCCCTTGCCAAGGCAGGATCACCTAAGGTAGTTTGCACAGGAATGCATCCAGGGTGGTTTTGAAAGTCTCCAGAGAAGGAGACTCCCAAACTTCTCTGGGCAGCCTGTTCCATTGCTCTGTCACCCTCACTGTAAAGAAATTTCTCTTCATGTTGAGGTGAAACCTCCTATGTTCCAGTTTGCAGCTGTTGTTCCTTGTCTTATTACTGCAGACTGTGGGAATGTGAAATAATGAGGAGTCTGGTCTTGGTTCACACGGTTGAGGAAAACAATCTGTGACATACAAGAATACAGGTCTCTGATTCTTGTAACGTGGCAGCTGCCTTCCACAAGGGTGTAAGAGATAGCAAAACACCTGGTTAGAGAATAACAGGTTATCATGCATATTAATGAATGGGGCTGTGCTTAATTATGCCAACCAATTAGTATGCTTCTGATTCACATGGACAGCATGTGCAGAGCTCATGTTACCAATTAGAATTAAGCACATTGTTTTAGTCTGATAAGAAACACTGTAAAAGAGCTATCCTTTTGGCAATAAAGGATTCAACTTCATACATCATATTGGTGTGCTTGCGTCGTTCTGTCCCTGCACAATAGGATGAACCTGGCAGCAGACTACCAAAAAGAGATCCACTTGACACCCACCCCTCAGATATTTGTAGACATTGATTAGATCCCCTCTCCTCTTCTCAAAACTAAACAGCCTCAGGTCTCTCAGTCTCTCTCCGTAGGGTAGATGCTCAAGTCCCCTAATCATCCTCATGGCTCTCCACTGGACTCTCTCCAGTAGATTCCTGTCTGTCTTGAATTGGAGAACCTGCTGAAACAGGCAGTTCTGGAAACCTTATGCTAAGGGAAATGTTATATCAAAATAACTATCAATTACCCAGGTGTTTGATGTCATATATTATCATACACCTTTTTCCTCTGGGGATTTAATTCTGAAAAATCCTGTGTTTTCCAGTACTGACCAAGCACAGAATACAAACTGGCTTAAAGCATATATGCTGCCTCTCTGAGCTCTGAGAAGGATCAGAATTGTAGTTTGGACAATTCAGCTTAAGGAGATAAAAAATATGTTTTGCTACTAATATCTTAACCAGGATACAATTTTGCACTCTCTCAGTGAATGGCATAGGAGTTGGTGTCCTGTCTGTCATTCCAGCCTGACAAATGGAAAGTCAAGGCAGTGTCACAGTACAGGTACTCCTAAAGTTTGATGCTTTTACGTGTGCTACTCGAAGCTAGACTGTAGGAAAAAAAAAAAAAATCTTACAGCCTTTCTGCCGTGACTTATCCTGCACTGTACCTGTGTGTTACCCAATACTGACACTCTCCAGGGCTGCAATGACATGGCACAGGCTAGTTCTGCTCTGAGCTACCTGCATTGGCAATGCTCTGCTCCTGGCAAAATAGGTCAACATAATAGAGCCATAGTTGAAAATAGTCCTTAAAATAATCTAATAGTCTAGATCAGGAAATAAAAGCTAAAAGAACTCATCAAGTGGCCATGACACTCTATGTATGTGGGCACAGTTTTGAAGGAAGTTAAATGCAGGTGAAGCAAATGTGCCCCCCCCAAAATTTGGTTGAGTCATACTCTGAACTTGACTGGGAGGGAGAATTTGCATTCACATTTTTCCAAGTACATTATAGAAGAGGTTTTATAGTAGAAATGTTAATCATGGCAGCTGTCAATAAACAGATTTAGAGCCTAACAGACTGCCATAGTAGCCCTTTCCAAGTCTATGCAGTAGTTTTCTATGCAGTAGGTTTATGTAGTAGTTTTCTGTTGTCATCTTAAAGCTTTACTTTTTAGCTGTGGTCTCCCCTGAGTGCTGCATTTTCAAATTAGAAGTTCAGGTATTCTTTAATGCAGTAGAAAAATTCCCCAAAATTTTCACTCCCCATCATGAAATAAAGTTTATAAACCTTAATAAACGAAGGTAATTGTATTGAAAAAAATAGAATATGAAAACCAGGTAAGTAAATATGTTTTTTGGTACATTTTCAAATCAGGTTCAAAAGTGTATTAAATTTACCAGAAAAGAACTGATTCACAAAGCGAAAGTCTGTCACAGCAAGGAAAGACAAAACCCTCAAGAATGGGCACCTAAGATATCTCTAACATAGAGTAAGAAAACCTTCTGGTCCCCCTCCATTTTTTTTTTTTTTTAAATTTGTGTGTTTCCTAGATGTCTTTTTTTGGGACTGGTGGAATAATGGAATTTCACAGTATTTTCAGAAGCTCTTCTGCAATTGTTTGATTTATTTTCCATATAGTCCCAATCTTCTTTACATGCTTTTGTTTTTTAATTTTTCTCTTTGCAGATTTAATGGTAGGCACTGAACATCTTTTAACACCAAATATTGCAAGCCAAATATCACACCATACTCCAAAAGAGGGGAAGAAGGAATATTTTCTTCTTCTTCTGCCATTCAGTTTCTGTTAGTTTCTGTTTAATTTCTGCCAATGCACTTGCTTCTCCTTGGAGAACTTGTCCTGTAAGTGGGAGTACAGGAGATGATTTTGAACTTGCTTTCAGTGAGTGGCAAACATTTTCCATTTTGGATTATGGGCTAGTACTTCAGCTTCCCTTTTTAAAAAATGTATCTCATATTAAAAAAAAAATAAATTAGCTTTTTAAGCACAGAGAAATAGAGGGGCAGGGAAGAGAAAGCTTATCCTGGTCCTATGAAAAGGTTGCTATATGCAAACATATAGGACAGTTCATTTTTGTAACTCATTAAATCTGCTCCAAGAATTTTAGTGGTGGTGTTAATAGAGTTAATACAGCTTTTCACAGGGAGCCTGCGTAAATGAAGCATTGCACTACATTACAGGAGTGCCAAAAGCAGTAGCAATGCCTTTGAAGAACGCTGGAAAGTTGATTCATGGCGTGGAAAATGTGTTTGAGCAGTTTTTCTCTCTGTGTGGATTAAAAGAATAGTTTTAACATCTGCTGTCTGTATCCAATGTCTGTAATCTTCCATCAAGGGCAGGCAAAGCAAAGATCCTCAAATTTGTACCATGCTGTTGTACAGAGTGCTTACTCTGTCAGCCTTGTGAGTCGTTCAGTAGAGGACATATTTATGGGCACCCTATGCCATCATGACACCTTTGCCTCTACTTCTCTGGCCTACTGACAATCCAAACTGCTATAAGATAGCAGTTGCAGAGACCTCTTGAATGGCTCAATTCAACAAAACCAATGTCACCGAACTTCAGAAAAGTCTGAGACTATGTGTAACAAAGGTTTGAAAGGGAAACCTTCCTTCTCAACAACAGCTACTCATGAGAATTGATTTGGTTTTCAGAGTGGGATTCAGTTCTTAGTTGTAGACTCTGAAATCTGGGGTCTAAGCACTGATCTCCCAAGTCACCTGTAGGGTAAAAATTAACTAGTCAGGCCCATCTGCACAGTCAGGAGGGCTGCCTAGCTGGCCAGGAATGAGTTTCTGTTTTAGGGAAAACAGATAGCTCTCCAGATTCCTCTGCCTGTATTGACTAGTCTCCACCATCTGTAGCAGTAGCTCAGACACCTGGATGACATGAAGAAACTCACATTTAGAAAGTATATTTAGGTGTGTGCAGTCTGGACCTGAATATCAAATGTTTGTGGCTTAGGGATTCAGCTGGCTAAAGATAGATGCCCTGTGGTGTCTGAGACATCCAAGGGGGGCTGAGACGTAAGACACAAAGCCTAGGGGGAAGCCATGCACCAAGAAATGGAGTTCAGGCAAGGTTCTGCAGGGAACCTCAAGTGCCTCTAAATATCTGTGTGTGGGCAACAGGCTTTAGTGATAATTCACATTTATGGATGCCTTCTAATCGTGTTTCTTCTTTTTAGTTTTGCGGTGGCTTCTTTTTTTCTTTTTTTTTAATCTCCCATTTTCCATGTGAAGTGTATCTGTTGGTACAGTCAGGAATTTAGCATGACCAACTACAAAGAAGAAGCTAAATTTTTTTTTTTTTTTACCTGATGTACATTTATTAGAGGCTCCATGAATTGGTGATTCATGTTCCTCAAAATAGAAGAACCTCTCCTTGGCCTTAGTGCCTTTGCCTCCCAGATAAATTCAGAGAGAAAAAGACAGCAAAGGTATGATAAGTCTTTCAAGAGAAGTTGCTCTGTACTATATACTGAACCATAATTATTTACTCATTTGGTTGTTTTAAAACAATTTTCTGACACGTCTGCAGCGGTGCTGGCTATGGGACCAGTTTCAGTAAGCAGGCTGACCATTGCTTGAGAAACCTCTCCAGCCATCTGACCTAAGCGAACACATTAAACAAATAAACAAATGTGGAACTTTCCCCCCCTACAAAGGCCTTTCATCTGGGGCCCCTGCAGCTGGGGATGGAGAAAATGTTTAACAGCAATGCGACAACTGCCCAGAGGGCTCCTGCTCTGCTGTACACCCCAGCTCATCCTATATGATTTTCCACATTGTGGGAGCAGTGGAACAAACAGGGTCTGATAATCTGTGGTCCTTTCAGACACGCCAGGAGTGCCAGAAAAAGACAGGGTGAGGGTGGTGGTGACAGGATGATGAGCTCTTAAGACACAAGAACACCTGTAAACATCTCGCTTTGCTCCGAAAAGATGGAGCTTTTCTTTCCATGCTTTAAAAACTGTCTCAGGTGCATGTACATCTATGGCAAGCTGCTGTAAAAAGAATCATAGAATCAGTCAAAGTTTGAAGGGACCACAAGGATCATCTAGTTCCAACCCCCCTGCCATGGGCAGGGACACCCTGCCCTAGATCAGCCTGGACAGAGCCTCATCCAGCCTTGCCTTTAAACACCTCCAGGGAAGTGGCCCCAACCACCCCACTGGGCAACCTGTTCCAGGGCCTCATCACTCTCATGGTGGAGAACTTCCTCCTCACATCCAATCTGAATCTGCCCACCTCCAGCTTTGCTCCATTCCCCTTAGTCCTGTCACTACCTGAGAGCCTAAAAAGTCCTTCCTCAGCTTTTCTGTAGGCCCCCTTCAGATACTGGAAGGCCACAATAAGGTCACCTCAGAGCCTCCTCTTCTCCAATCTGAGCAGCCCCAACTCTTTCAGTCTGTCCTCATAGGAGAGGTGCCCCAGCCCTCTGAGCATCCTCATGGCCCTTCTCTGGACATGCTCCAGCATGTCCACATCCCTCTTGTAATAGGGGCTCCAGAACTGGATGCAGTACTCCAGGTGGTGTCTCACCAGAGTGGAGTAGAGGGGGAGAATCACCTCCCTCGACCTGCTGGCCACACTTCTGATGCAGCCCAGGATCTGGTTGGCTTTCTGAGCTGCAAGAGCACACTGCTTACTCATGTTGAGCTTCTCGTCCACCAGCACCCCTAAGTCCCTCTCTGCAGGGCTGCTCTCCAGCCTGTATTCATGCTTGGCATTGCCTCGATCCAGAAGCAGGACCTTGCACTTGGCCTTGTTGAACCTCATAAGGTTGGCTTATGCTCACCTCTGCAGCCTGTCCAGGTCCCTCTGGATGGCACCTCTGCCCTCCAGCGTGTCTGCTGCACCACACAGCTTGGTGTCATCAGCAAACTTGCTGAGGGTGCACTCAATGCCTTTGTCCATGTCTCCCACAAAGATGTTTAACAAGACTGGTCCCAGGACTGATTCCTGAGGGATTCCGCTTGCCACTGTCCTGCACTTGGATGTGAACCCATTGACAGCCACCCAAAATTTAATAAAGTACTACAGGGCTTAGGGTATATTCCAATAGTGATGGTGTAAAGAGTGCTAGACTGAGATATGATTAGGATCATGACAGTCTTATCAATGACAGCTCATGAGTGTGGGTGGAGTTTGGTGCTGTGTGCCTGGTACCAATAGAAGGACTGAAATCATGGAGTTTTTTTTCCTTATTACAATGGGGCTCTTGGGGGTTTTGTTTTGTTTTGTTCTGTTTTGTTTTTATCTGGTGTTCCTCACAGTTTGGTATTCTGTTCACACAGAAAGCAGTAGGCACAGACTCAAATTTCCTTTCTGTAACTGCTTTAAAGAAAAGCATTAGGGCTGAAAGAAGAACATGATTCCAACACTCACAATAGATTTTAAAATGGAAACATGAAAAGCTCACATCCGTAATAGGAGACTCTACAGGCAATTTGGTAGACAAGATAACTCTGATTTTTCAAGGGTTGTATTTTCCATGGCAATGAACTCACCATGGGGTCCAGGTCTTCAGGGCACTTGTCTCCAGGCCATGAGAGAGCTGAAGCTCAATGTCATAAATACGTAGTGCCTCACTGCTAAGTGTAACTCTTTGAAGAAAAATGCAGTCATTGTTCAAGTTAAGAGTAAATCTGAGCACCCAGGTTATACCTTGATCCCTGATACAATGCCACAGATGCAGATTGCAGCAGGGCCAGGTTTGGAGTTATTAGCTTGGTCAATTGGCATTAGGCAGAGGTTTACTGCTATAAACAGGCGCTGAAAACAGAAAAATATCCAGATGAATGTTATTTTGCAGCTCAGAACGAAATACCCATTGCAGTGTGTGTGCCAGTTCTAAAGTTAACGACTGGTTACCAGGAAGCAGCAGGTAACTGTTTTCAAGCTTGTAAAAAAACTCGGCACGACCATGGGCCAGGTAATTAAAACGATGAAGGTAAAACCTCGCATATCTCTACAATCAGAGAGGTTAGACAATGAGTGAGTCTAAAAACAGCTTGTTCCATGATGCATGCCCATGCCAGATTCTGTTACAGTTTGGAGAAGCAATTATGTAAATATAGATTTGCAAACAATTTCACAAAGTGACAAAAACAGTGTTAATTGCCAAAACTGTTAGCGGTCTGCCTAGCCAACCACAGAGTGATGAAATCATGGTCATGTTAAAAACTAAAGCCTGATGTAACCCCTGGATTTTTTAATTTTTTTTTTTTCCCAGGAACATTATCTTTCCTTGTATCTATGACTTAACTCTGAGGAGCATCTGGATTTATTTAATTTTTTTTTAATACAAGCCCAGGAAAATGATGCACATGCATGCAATCAAAGCAGTGTGTCTGTTCTCATTTACAGAAGGGAATGTCCTGAGTATTGCCTTCAGAGATTTTCATAGGCCCAAGAAAGAGTTAATTTACTTTTTGGGTTTGTTTTTTTTTTTTAACAGAACAAAAACACAGTCTGCTTTTTTTTTTTTTTCAACATATGAAAAAGCAGTGTTGAAAGTAACCATTTCATGGTTTCGAGTTGCACAGAGTTTCTTACATTACATTGTACATTGCAAATACAATAAAACTCTTCTTTAATCTTCATTTGGTTATTTATCTGACTGACTGTAAGCTCAGCAGTTCAGTAATACAATTTTAAAGGCTCATTTCTCAAGAACATAATCAATGTCTTCATTTTACTTATTGGCCACTTCAATATTATAAGCATAATTGATAAATAGTGAGAGACAGAGTACATCCTACTGGTACTAAATACTGGTATCCAGTTACTCTACTTTCCCTGGATTATGGCTACACATTGTCACACAAGATTGATTAAAAGCATTCTTTGGAAGAGCTGTAGAAGTTCACATCAAGTTTAGGAAAGGTTCTGGATGCAGTTAACCATAAATAATGGTTATTTTGTAATACTCAGATGTAATACATCTTATTTCCATGGATAAATTACTACTTTCTCTTTCTCTGGTGAAAATTTAAATAGTAGCTTCAAACAAAAGCTGCTTCTATTCCTGCCACGAGGTTATACAACGCAGTGTTGATACAGTTTGAAGGAGCTGACTTACTGCTTAAAATATGGATGCTGCATATGACTTAAATAATATGAATTACATGCTGAAGTCATTACTAAGTTGTTACCCAGGCAAAACATGGCGTCCCCTCAATAAATATTTCAGGACTCAACACTGTATTTCTTAAGAGATGGTTTACAGAAATTTTGCTTAAAAATTGCTGTTGAATTAATATCTCATTGTTTAAATATTTAGCCGGGAGCTTAGGATTGTTTATCCGTATATTTACTAACCAAACAGTAAATTTACAAGTGGCAGATCCTATCACCTGTCTTCTCCCTCCCCCATTAAATAAACCTGTAGTCAGAATTTATAACCATCCTTCTAAAACTGGGCAAACCAGTATAGTTGCATTAGAGTGAAGTTTTGATGAAAATATAGGTCTGTGAACAGAAGCAATCTTCTAATCAATTCTGATCTTCAAGATAAGGAGAAAAAAAAAAGTCCTATGTTTTAATCAGAAAATATGTTATGTAAAAAACAATCAAACAAAGCTCACAGAACATTTAGCAAAACTTTTATTTCTGTTTAATTAAGAGGTAGTTCCACTCCTACAGGAGTGGAAATTCAGGCGCAGAATTATGTGCAGGCCATAATTCTGAGCTCCTGCTTTTAATTTTCTGCATTTAGTGGCTGAAGTTTGAATGACAATATACTTTGAAGATTTCCAAGTCAGCTAGTCAGATGAAAAGCCCAGGAAAACTCCAACAGCCTGGACATTTCTATGATTTATGATCCACAACTAATGAATCAACCAGTAAAGGATGTAACTCAAACAATTACACATGCACTAGCAAGGTGTTGCTCTTTGACAGATTCTAGGATGTGCACCTAAAATATATATTAACTCCTGCCTCTGTTTAAAGGCTGCCACATCTGTACACACAGCAAAGACACAGCTTTCTGTGGAACATGTGACAACAATTTTATAGGATTGGGCTCTTACCTCATGTCAACATACATGTATTTCCCATAATGATCAGGTTAATGAGATTCCCAATCTCTAATTGTAAAAATAACAGTAAGAAAAATCCTTATATTTGAAGATAGAATAGAATAGAATAGAATAGAATAGAATAGAATAGAATAGAATAGAATAGAATAGAATAGAATAGAATAGAATAGAATAGAATAGAATAAGCCAGCTTGGAAGAGACCTCCAAGATCATCCAGTCCAAGTTATCACCTAGCCCTATGCAATGGCACCAAGTGCTCCATCCAGTCTTTTCTTGAACACCTCCAGGGATGGTGGCTCCACCACCTCCCTGTGAAGCTCATTCCATAGGCAAATCACTCTCTCTGTGAAGAACTTCCTCTTATACCTCCCCCAGCACAACTTGCGACTGTCCCCCCTTGTTCTGTTGCTGGTTGCCTGGGAGAAGGGATCAACCCCCACCTGGCTACAACCTCCCTTCAGGTAGTTGTAGAGAGCAGTGACGTCACCCCTGAGCCTCCTCTTCTCTTTTGAGACTAGTAATGGAAGGAGGCAACTTTTAAACTGCACTGCTCAGTGTACAAGAAAGCAGTGGGTCTGGACAAAAAATAAGTAAGTCAGCAGAAAGACTTACTGATTTCAAAGCTCTAAACCAGGGAATGATATCTAAGATGGTTTGTGCTTTCTGCTCAAATATGAGAAGCACAATGTGAAGGGAGAGATTTTTTTTATTTCTCTATTGCCTACTGTTTGTGATGACTCAGATACAGCAGACTGCTAGGAAATTGTACTTATACCACAAGGACAACACTTATTGCAACTCCTTAGTCACCAAAGAGAGAGGCTAAATTCAGTTGCAAAGCTTGGTACAGGGTCACATCTATAGCTGTTGAAATACTAATTTCTTTAGCATATTTCTTTTTAATATTAAACTTATGTAGGAATTGGAAAAAAAAAAAAAAGTGTTTCTAAGGTTTATTTAATCCAGAATTCTGTGGACTAGCAGCTTATTTCAGTAACACCCATTGGTTCCTAAAGCTGATGAAGCAAACCACACAAATGCATCTGGCATCATACTGCTACCAAATATCTCCGCATCAAATACACTTAGCAAGCATCAGAGATATGAAACTGCCTCTTACAATTGCCTAGCACGGGAATTATCTTTCTTTTAAATCTTGATTTTCAATCTCTTTGAGTCCTGTTACTCAAAAAATGTAAGCTGCTACATCTTATCTGTCTTCAGCACTTCTGTTGCCCATCGCTTCAATATCCACATTCGCATCTCCTCCAACGGATGCTCTACAAATCTTTGCACATATGAAACCTTTAATTTAGTAGAGTGACCTCAGCTTTTGGGCTGTGTGCAGCCCTGTGGATGTATTTAAAAAAAAAAACAAAAAAACCCCAACAAAAACCCAAATCCAACAACCAGATTTTAATATCTGTTTGATATTCACAAAATGCATTTGGGCTGTTTCACGCTGTGTTAATAGGCTGAAGGATATCTTGGTTAGTCTGACATTCTGCTGCCCCAAGGTAGCAAAGTGCTGTGGTCTCCAAGGATAACCCTCAAAACTCGAAAGAGCTGGGTATCGACTCCCAGTGGGGCTTCCTTTATGTGAACTCAGCCAACCAACAATTCCATGACTCCAGCAGATGTTTTTGGCCTTCAGACCATTGGGTGAATGCATCCATATTCCCTCATTCCCTCAGTCATCTCACTGGCTGAAGCCAGCATGGTTAAACCTGGATCCCTGCCAAGGACAATTAGGAACGGAGCGCTGGCCCAGTGAGGTTTTCCAGCATGTACCAAGGAGATTGCATTTGAGGGCAAAGGGTCCATGCTATATAAATGCTGTAGAGCCTGTACCAGTGTTCTTGGCTCCCCGTTGTGCTTTCTTTGATTGCAGGTTTTAAATAATGTCATGTATTTCCAGATGCATTATTTAGGTTCGCCTGTGTTGTTGTGCAATTTGTGGCAGAGTGAGGGGTCTGTGGGAAAGCAGCCTTTGGTTAAGTGGTCAGCCCAGCAGTAAAATATTAGTAATACAGAAATCTGCTACTCTAAGTGAAATTTGATTTAAACTGAGATGACAGAAAGCTTTCAAATAATTTATTATTTTTTTCATAAGTTGGTGACATTCAAAAGTGATTAACTAAAACTGTACCTCATTTACATTTTTCTCTCATGTCTCTTCTTTGTCCCTGTTTGTCTTTTCCCTTTCTCTCAGCCCCTTCCCTTTCATTATTCCTCATGATAAGAGTGAGGCTACAAGCTCTGGCTTGAGCTAGTGTTGGCCAAGCACTCTCAGCTGGGTGGAAACTGGTGGTGGCCAGTCACCCCTATGGCAGTGGTTCAAGTCACTTTATTTCAGCCAGTGTGGGTAGGAGGCTGTGTCTGCTTCTGAGTCTAGACTCGGATACCATGAGCTATACACACATCAGCTGGAGTTCAGGCAGTACTCCTACCATAAAACCATACCTTCACCCCTTCCAGAAACTGAAGCTGTCACAGCTGATCCATGGTGTAATTCAGTGCCATAGTCTTTAATCCCACATCTTATGATTTCCAACACAGTTTAGCTGCATTTGTGTTTGTTTTACTTTGTTAAAAACAAGTAGCCTTCTGCTTCATATCCATACTGTCTTGCAATCAGTGGAAGCATTTAACCAGGACTCTCCTGAATCTAAAGAAATGTAGGTTTCAGTAGTGCATCCTCCATGGCATATTCTAAACCACATTTTTTTCTTTCCCATCTCAAATAGTTCTGGGGTAAATATCTATTTATACATGTGGATAAATTCCAGGAGTCTGGAAGCAAATATGTACTTGAGGCCAGATAATATGTGGTAGTACATGGTAGCTAGCCTTGGTTTTAATATTTGCTTTACTATATCCAAGCTGATTTCATTCTTTGTACAATTTAAATTCTGATGTTCCCTAAAAGGCTTTGATTTTCCCCTTAGGTGTTGTCACTATATGGAAAAATTAGGAAGTGAAATCAATCTGTGAAGTTACAGGAGTGGCAAATGATCACTGTATGTTTACAACAATATCTTTTTTTTACTTGGATGACCATTAATTTGCATAAACTATCATCTCTGTGATCATCCTGCTGTGAACACTACGTACTATATTCTGAAATTTACCCCACTCCTCCGTGTGACCACAAAAGAAATCTCCAGGGCCATACTTAATTTCACAGTCAGATGCACTACTTGAAACCAGTGTATATCCTATAGTTTGTATCTCCTCTGGGGCCAGTACTGTGCAGTTAATTTAGCTGTTTTGCTCTGTACATGAATCCAAGCAGGAAGACTGGGGGCTGAACAAGGATTAGGGGTCAATATATGTGCAAGTTGAAAAAGAAAAAGGAAAAAGAAAGAAAGAGAAAGAGAAAGAGAAAGAGAAAGAGAAAAAGAAAGAAAGAGAAATAGAAAAAGGAAAAGGAAAATAAAAAGGAAAAGGAAAATAAAGAGAAATGAAAAAAAAAGAAAAAAGAATAAAGAAAAAGAAGAAAAAGAAAAATTGAAAAGGAAAATGAAAAGAAAAAGAAAAAAGGAAAAGGAAAAATATAAGGAGAAGGAAAAGAAAAAGAAAAGCAAAAGGAAAATGAAAAAGAAAAAATAGGAAAAGGAAAAGAAAGACAAAGCAGAACTCTTAATACTTTTTTGAACAAGATGTAATCAGTTGCCATAATACTGTACTGTTTGTTTGATTTTTTTTTCTTTTTTCTTCTAAGTGTGGTTACTGCTACTTCATCCTTGAAATGTTTCCAAGAGAAACGAGGGCTTGTCCACAAGATAATCACCACTGTGTCTGACTCTTCTGCTCTGTCACTAAGACAAAGATGTTATCTGTACGCAGCCTGTGAACAAAAATGAAGAATAGTAGTAACTGACGAGTGTAATTGTTCTGTGAATGGATGGCTTCTTCAAGAAAAGCTTCGTGCTGCTAGGTAAAAGTAGTGCATTGTCTTTTTCAATATCAATATTTCAGTGTCATCCCTGTTCGACTGTGATGGCATCTTCAATACCTTCAATACAGAAGGCTGATCAGGAGTTATTTTTGAACTGATACGCCTGCACATCAGGCATCAAGTCCACTTGTGAGCCAAAGCTGATGGCAGCCCAATCCAAGGGATGCAGATGACTGTATGTGTCTGCGCTCCTATGCTCTCAGAGGTGGGCAGGTACAAGCTGTGATCCCTGATGGGAGCTGGATTCTCTCCATAGGTAATTTATTTCTTGCCCTGCCTGCAATAATCAGATTGGGCAAATCCCCCACCTCATGGAATAAAGGGCAGAGTTCATAGACAGGATCTTCTCGTTCTGACATAGAACCATCTTCTCATCACTCATAAATCCATGTTGTGAAAGTGGATGTTACTAAACTGACAGCTTTGAGATGGGGCCAATTCCCTGGCACAGAGGGACAGGGCATCCCTCACAGGTTTTGCTCTCTAGCAAGTACTAAGCATCTCACATATGCTACAAGAGCCACCTGGGCCAGATGTCAGGCAAGCATGCTTACTCCTCAGGACAGCACCAAGAGAGTAAAGTTACCTGAGTAAATCTCTTTCTGATGGTCATTTTGTATATTTGTAGTGGGATCTATCCAGTCCATCTTAGCAGGCACCTCCATTTGACATGCTTGATAAAGCGCTCTTTCCTAACATTTTCAAATTACCTCTATAGCCAGCAGGGAGAGAAAATGGCTCTGGAGACATTTAGCAGATTGAGCTGTCACCCAACATGGTTTCAAAAAGAAACCAGAAAGACAGACTATGTCCCAGCCTATATCAGGATATAAGTACTAGTTCAGGGGGTATTTTTTAAATTGCTGTTCTCATTAACTAAATTAAATGGAAACATGCTAGTCACTACGTGTTTAAAAGTACTTTGCATCAAAAGCATTTGCTTGACTGTCAAAGAATTACACTTCCATAATTGGGTCCATTAGAAACCGCTTCAATTTTGTAATTTTGCCATGATTTATTTATGTTTCAGCATCACGGAAGAGTTTGTTTTTATAGCCATGGTAGAAATCAGCGTAATGAGAGGTGAATTGCTGATGTGCCTACTGGTAAAATCCATAGCTACTCCATTTTAAAATGGATGTCTTTTTCAAAACTTATGACTTCGATGTTAGAAAAAAAAACATATCCTGGAGATTTTTAGTAGTTTTTGGACAGACAGTATCTGAAGTCCAGCAAATAACAAGACATTTGTGCCCAGTGACAGGTCTTTATATGTTTAGTAGCTTAAGCAGGTTTTTCAGTTCACAGATTATCTCATCAGAGCAGATTTCTGCTTGTTGTGAATTAGCTGTCAAGGTCTGGAAAGTGATGGCTGTTGGCCATTAATGTAAAATCTGACATGAGTGAGATGTAATCAATTCATAGGTAATCAACTGGCCATAATCAATCCATATGAATGATGAAAACCAGACTTCTGGTGTCAGAACACCTTGTGAAAAGGTTTTCTGTGCCACTTGATTTTACTATATTTCCTACGGACCGGCGAAGAAGGTAATATGATGCATTTTATGTGTGTCAGCAATTTTTGATTAAAGTTGCAGCATTAAAAACCCAGGCACAGAAAATTCGCATCCGTCTTTCGAAAACGNGAAAAAAAAAAAAAAAAAAAAAAAAAAGATAGATTGATGATAATTAGCAAAACTGATTTTAAAACGGCAAAAAGTAATTATGCGAATTGGCAAAAAAGCTTATACAAATGTTGTGTAGGTGCAGCTTGGGAAGAAAGCCTTGACTTTGTGATTTCTTTTTTGTCTCATGACTTAAAATACAAGCCCTTGCTCCTACGTTGATGGGAAAAGTCAAAACACATACTTTTCAGCTAACAAAAAAAAAAAAAAAACCCAAAAAAACACCAACCCAACAACATGCAAAGCATAATGTTATTGCAAGTGTAAAACTAAATGGAACCTTTCCATAAGCCATATTCAGAGCGGTGTCGATGGCCACAAGGCCAGCTTCAGCTTGCTTCTGGGAGCATCGGAGCCCACATGGGCCATAATCCAAACACCGTAGAAATACAATACAACAGTGCTTTCCCCTCCCGATGCTTTTCATGAAACCACCAGAAGTCATGCATTGGGGATCACAATGCGTTAGTCTAACTCAGAAATACATACTTGGGAAAACAGCTGGTAAAAGTGTTCCATGGACCGTGCTTTACAGAACTTAACGACTTGACACTTGCAGAGGCGTAGTTATCTCTGCTAGGTGTCAGGAGTTACATGGCACACTGAAAAAAGAAGTGACATTTTGATGGGTTGTTAGGGCAGGGAGAAGATTAGTGGTTTTTGGTACCTTGACAAATAATGATTCTGTAATTAAGTATCTCAAACTGTATCATAGAATCATAGAATGGTTTAGGTTGGAAGAGACCTCAAAACTCATCCAGTTCCACCCCCCCGCCATAGGCAGGGACACCTCCCACTAGAACAGGTCACTTAAGGCCTCATCCAACC
The DNA here is from genome assembly GCA_013396835.1 of Psilopogon haemacephalus. Taxonomy (NCBI): domain Eukaryota; kingdom Metazoa; phylum Chordata; class Aves; order Piciformes; family Megalaimidae; genus Psilopogon; species Psilopogon haemacephalus. The sequence continues at coordinate 203,591 of VWZI01006238.1, read as the reverse complement.
TGGCCTTGAACACCTCCAGGGAGGGAGCAGACACAACCTCCCTGGGCAACCTGTGCCAGTACCTCATCACCCTCGCTGTAAAGAACTTCCTCCTAACATCCAATTTAAATCTCCTCTCTTCCAGTTTAAACCCATTACCCCTTGTACTGTCATTACAAGACCTTGTGAATAGTCCCTCCCCAGCCCTCCTGTAGTCCCCCTTCAGATACCGGAAGGCTACTATAAGGTCTCCTGGACGTCTTCTCTTCTCCAGGCTGCAGAGCCCCAACTCTCATAGCCTGTCTACGTATAAGCATTCTCATCTATTGGATCACTACTTTCTGATGACCTGTAGCAGGGCTGGATCATGAGTCTTGTACTGGGATTTTAGACCATAATACCACGATATGCTGTTCTGTTGGCAGCTTGTCATTCAAATCCCCATCTATGTAAAAAACTTCCTCCTAACATCCCATTTAAACCTCCTCTCTTCCAGTTTAAACCCATTACCCCTTCCAGTTTAAACCCATTACCCCTCTTCCTGTCATTACAAAACCTTGTAAATAGTCCAACCCCAGCCTTCCTGTGGGCCCCTGACAGATATTGGAAGGCTACTATAAGGTCTGATCGAAGCCTTCTCTTCCCCAGGCTGAAAAGCCCCAACTCACAGCCTGTCCTCATAGCAGAGGTGCTCCAGCCCTCTGAGCATCTTCATGGCCCTCCTCTGGACTTGCTCCAACAGTTCCAAGTGCTTCCTGTGCTGGGGGCTCCAGAACTGCACACAGTACTCCAGGTGGGGTCTGACAAGAGCAGAGTAAAGGGGGAGAATCCCCTCCCTTGCCCTGCTGGCCACGCTTCTCTTGATGCAGCCCAGGATACTGTTGCTGTTTGGGCCACATGTGCACACTGTTGGCTCATGTTGAGCTTTTCATCAACCCAGACCCCCAGGTCCTTTTCCTCAGAGCTGCTCTCCAGCCACTCACCACCCAGCCTGGATTTGTGCTTGAGATTGTGCCAACCCTTAGCGTGACTATGAGAAAATGACAATTCTTACCCAATCTAACTGTTCTCATTGTGAATTTAGTTATTGTGGGCTTTCAGAATCATAGAATATTAGAGGTCGGAAGGAATCTCCAGAGTTCATTGAGTCCTTTATCAATTAAAAGAAATATTTAACAGTTTTAAAATCTTGAAGCTCTGTTAAAACAGCACCAAATAGGGAAAGTTTGAGCCTCTTGGATTCAGTGGTCATCAAACTGCACTGCTTAATAAGCATTGACTTACAGTGCCTCAGCCCTTCATCTGCAGGCAGAGCGCTCCTGTCCTCCTCACATGGGATCCTGTGGAGTAGGGCAGCAAGCAACAAAAGGGGTGTTTGGTCTGTCACACTGCCACTGCTGGTGTTAATCAGCAAGCCAGGCAAAACATGGCTTGGATTTCAACTCCTCAGATGTGTTGACAGAGCTGACAGCTAAGAGTACTCTCTTTTCTTAGCATGTGAAATGAATGTGTTTTACCTGGAATCATTGAGTCACAACAAATATGGAAAAACCACTCCCATGCCATTTCCCAGAGTAGAGTGGTCATTTAATAATAGCATGTTTATACAATATTTGTTTCCACCGTTCGTGTTAGGGCCTCAAAGTGCTTTGCAAACATTAATAAAACTATTTGTAATCCTTTCTAGCTAAGCAATGGATTTCCACTTTGCCGGCCAGAGCCACGAAGAGACTGTTAATAGTTTTTAGCTGTTACATGCAGTATTTCTAAGCTGCTGTTTTCAATGCTTTTAAAAAAAAAAAACAACCTACGATACCATTAAGCACATTTTTACAGATGGAGAAATAAAGCTTTAAAGAGCACCAAGAGGGGCTAATGGCCTGTGATTAGCCTGTATCTGGGGTTAAACTATAGCAGTTGCTCGTATCACCTGATGACTGCAGGGAAGGGAGATCAGGAAAAGGCAAGAAGAGCCACAGGTTGAAATGAAAGAAGGTTTAATGAAATAGCCAAATTAAAACCAGTGTGAATACAGCATATATAAAGTTATACTCAGCCCAGCAAAAGTGCAACAGTCACAATATCCAGGAAAGCAGGTCCAAAGAGTGGGAGAGGCAAGAGGAGCACCAGCAAGAAACTCAAGCACCAGACTCCCCTCTCCTTAGCAAACTTCCCCATTTATACTGAGTATGATGTTCATGGTATGGCATACACCTGTGAGCCAATCCAGGTCAGCTGTCCTGGATAACACAGAACTGCTAATAACCTACAGCCCATGGCTGGCCTAAGATTCTGGCCCAGAAAAAAGAGGGCATGGACAAATAACTAATCTGTTGCCATACTAACTACCCCCCACCCTACGTTCAGTATATCCTGATGGGTATATTCTATCCTGTGCACCATGCAAATTGTTCTCACCAGTCATGGGGGATTTCTGAGCCAGTGAGAAGAACTGGAGGGCCAAAGGAAGAGAAGTAGCTACCCTGTGGTCAGATTGGTGCGCTTTTCTAGTTGCTTCTGAGGAATTTTTCAGTGAGTAGTACATCCCCAACTGTGAAGTCCTGTGTATGCCCACAAGACGGGCAGTTGCCCACATTCACATTGCAGCAACAGCACCCAGGCATTAAGTATTTATGCTCTAGGTTCTGAGGTACTTACAAAGCACTGTAGCAATTACTTCAAGGTTGATTTGCTTGCTATATATACGTATATTTAAAAATAAATACATACATACAAGTCAGCCTTGCAGCCGTATGTATTTTTTCTTTATCTAGAGACTTGGGAGCAGGATTGCCATGTGGACGTAGGGAGCTTCTTCAACCTTCCAACTTTTTTGGCTAAAGGCTGAATATCTTCTCCTTGATGGTGGCCCACAGGGCTGATTTGGGATCTGAAGCATTCACCACAAGCCTAAGTATAGCCCTAAAAATGGCGGAGGACAGGTGTGACAGCACCGTTCTTAGACTGAGGGATTGCAAGCGGGGGACGTTGGTCACCAAAGTTTTTACCTCAGGCATTGAGTCAGAGGCAAAGTCACTCATCACGAAGTGACACACACTTTATTCCCGGCAAGAGGTGGGAAACATTGTTGTCCTGGACAATGCCATTGCTATTCCAGGCTGTGGGCAACATGTAGGTTTTTGAGCCAATGGTCTTAGTTCTTTGTATTGGTCTAGACATCACCTGAAACACTAGAGATGGCTCTGTCTCCCTGTTTTGGATTGCTGTCAGCCCAGCTGTGAAAATATGGACTGCATGGCAGCTTCTTGGCTTCCAGTAACCTAGGGATGAAGATGTTCTTTAAGTCACTGGGTAGAAGTGGCCAGAGGCTGCAAGGTGCTGGATAGAACTCTGCTTGTTGCCAGTTCTAACCTAGAGCTCATCCAGGCAGCTTCAAGCAGCAGATGCAGAGGACTGGGTTAGCTCTTAAACTTCCTCCCATGGTATTCCAGCTGGGTTACTTTCATGGTGGCCCTTAATGTACTGCAAAGCCAAAAACACATGGTAGATAAGAAATTTGTCCTTGATGGCTTTGCTAAAGATAGTGCTGCTAATATTGCCAAACCAAAGCCATTTAGGGTAGTTCAAGTTCCCAACTGTTCTGTAATTTTATTCTTTTTCAGTTTAAGGGGCATTTCTGTTCATGAGCACCTAAGGAATCTGAATGTGCACAAGTCCATGGGGCCTGATGAGATCCACCCACAGGTCCTGAGTGAGCTGGCAGATGAAGCTGCTAAACCACTGTCCATTGTATTTGAAAGGTCATGGCAGACTGGTGAAGTTCCTGCTGACTGGAAAAGGGCAAACATAACACCTGTCTTCAAGAAGGGAAAAAAGGATGACCCCGGGAACTACAGACCAGTCAGCCTCACCTCTGTGCCTGGCAAGATCATGGAGCAGATCCTCCTGAAGGCTCTGCTAAGGCAGATGGAGAACAAAGCAGAGGTGTTTAATGCCAACCAGCATGGCTTCACCAAGGGCAAATCATGCCTAACAAATTTGGTGGCTTTCTATGATGAAGTCACAGCAGCAGTGGACAAGGGAAGGGCAACTGATGTCATCTACCTAGACCTGAGTAAGGCCTTTGACTGTCTCACATGACATCCTGGTCACCAAACTGGAAAAACACAGACTTGGTGGGTGGAGCACTTCTGGATAAGGAATTGGCTGGATGCTGGCACACAGAGGGTGGTGATCAAGGGCACAATGTCCACCTG
>VWZI01006238.1:163010-199060 GCA_013396835.1 Psilopogon haemacephalus | reverse complement strand
ACATGGAACTGTTGGAGAGAGTTCAGAGGAGGGCCACGAAGATGATCAGAGGGCTGGAGCACCTCTGCTATGAGGACAGGCTGAGAGAGTTGGGGCTCTTCAGCCTGGAGAAGAGAAGGCTTCGAGGAGACCTTATAGTAACCTTCTAGTATCTGAAAGGGGCCTACAGGAAGGCTGTGGAGGGATTACTTGCAAGGTCTTATAATGACAGGGCAAGGGATAATGGGTTTAAACTGGAAGAGAGGAGGTTTAAATGGGATGTTAGGAGGAAGTTCTTTACAGTGAGGGTTGTGAGACACTAGAACAGGTTGCCTAGGAGGGTATGGCTGCTCCCTCCCTAGATGTGTTCAAGGCCAAGTTGGATGAGTTCTTGAGCGACCTGATCTAGTGGGAGGTGTCCCTGCCACCTTCAGCTGAAAACAAACACAGAAAATATAGGTTGGGGACTGACCTGCTGGAGAGCAGTGAAGGGGAGAAGGACTTGGGAGTCCTGGTAGATGGAAGGATGGCCATGAGCCAGCAGTGTGCTCTTGTGACAAAGAAGGCCAATGCCATTCTAGGATGTATTAGAAGGGCTGTGGTTAGTAGGTTGTGGGAGGTTCTCCTGCCCCTCTACCGTGCCCTGGTGAGGCTGTATCCGGAGTATTGTGTCCAGTTCTGAGCCCCTCAGTTCAAGAACATCAGAGAACTGCTTGAGAGAGTACAGCACAGAGCCACAAAAATGACTAAGGAAGTTGAACACCTTCCTTATGAGGAGAGACTGAGGGAGATGAGGCTCTTTAACTTGGAGAGAAGGAGACTGAGGGGTGACCCAATTAGTGCTTATAAATATGTAAGGAGTGAGCGCCAGCAGGATGAAGCCAGGCTCTTCTCAGTGATGCCCAGTGACAGGACAAGGTGCAATGGTTGGAAGTTGAGGCATAGGAGGTTCCATGTGAACCTGAGGAAGAATTTTTTCATTGTGAGGGTGAGAAAGCCCTGGAACCAGCTGCCCAGGAAGGTTGTAGAGTCTCCATCTCTGGAGCTATTCAAGACTTGCCTGGATGCATTCCAGTATGATCTGTTCTAGGTGATCCTGCTCTGGCAGGTGGTCCTGGTCTGTTCTAGGTGGTCCTGCTCTGGACCTTTCTGGCCCCTGATAATCTATGATTCTACGAAAGAAATGTTAAAATCCGAATATATATCAAAGCTACAGAGGCCAGCTTCTAAAACTACGTCCTACTTTCAGTTTAGCCCCTTTAATTGCATTTTTAGGTTAATACACCCAAAGTGTAAACAGAGGAACTGTGGTGGAGGTGGCAAGTAATCTGCCGGCAAGATCTCGATGGACGCATTTGATTCGTGCCTTTTGTAGAGGCTCGCACTTTGCTAAAACCACACGAGATGGCAGTGCTGAGCTCACTAGCAATCTACAGCAGAAAAATTGTTTTTGCTGTACAGCGAAAACGAAATGGAGAAAAAAAAAAAAATTTATTGCCACCCAGAGCAGCAGTGGGTTCTTAACCCTTTTTGCCCATCCCACGCTGAGACAGTTTCCCCCTAGAGCGTACGAGAATGTGTCAGTAAAACCCACAGCGAACACCCTCAGCCTTGAAGGGCAGCCAAATCTTGCTTCTTTACCTAGAGATACAGAAGCGTTTTGCTTAGCCAGCTAATCTTCAGACCAGTGAGAGAAAGTGAAAATGACACCTGAATTTGTCTCAATTTGTGATTTACAGAGATATAAATTTCTTGTCTGTGCTTGAGGCTTAGAGCTTTCGGTATTACACATACCCAAACTGCAACATTTTTGCTTCTTCTGCCAAACAATATGTAAGATAGCAAATAGATGGATTTAGCCTCCTCTGTGCTTCTCTTTCTTTTTATTACTGACAATATAGCAAACGTAAAGCTTTCCTGCACCGTTGCAATGCAGCACTGTAGTGCAGTGTTATTAAAGAGACTAATTTTTTATTTTTTATTTTTTTTTTTTCTTAATGAATTTTCCCCCTGAGTGCACAGCATCTCTATTTAGGACACCTTCATTATTTAGCCTGGGAGCAGTTGAGCAGTTCATACCATGACAAGTTAGCTGTCTAAAGAAAGATACACAGTATGAATTCTCCTTGTTTAAAGCAGCTTCTCATAGATTCAGGTGACTGCTGAGAAAATCAAACCAAATAGAGGCACCTAGGCATCCAGGTCTCACTACCTAAAGAACAGCATTGGTTTAACACCCACTTTTTTTTGCTTCTTCAGTTTAGTCTGTGGCAAGTAGAGAAGCAGAGAAGCCAACAACCCTTCTGCCTGAAAGGACACAGGTTCACCTCAGCCTGGTTGAAACTACACTGTCCTATGAAACTGTCTTTCACCATACCCCATCTCCTGCATATGTTGCATCCAAGACGCGGTCAGATGGGCCAACCTCTTACTTGTAGGAGCACTCACAAGGTCATTTGTGCAATCAGTACTTCTGAAGCCTTTGTCAGGCTCAGTGTGAAGCCACCAAGGGCCCACAGCAGCCTCTTCTGAAGAGAATGGGACAGCATTTTGGAAAAGAAAAAAATATAGAAGAGCTATTTACGATGGTTACAGGTACTCTACGTATTTCTGCCTGGGGAAAAAAAAAAAAAAAGGTGATAAAAACCTATGCCAAGATTCCAGGGGCTGGAGTGCCCTGAGTCACCACACCCAGGTCACTCATAGGATCCTGGGCCCTCAAGGTTCTTCCAGAAACATAAAGCATTCAGTGGTGTAATGATGACTTCCTGTAAAAGGAAACGCAGTTCTGAGAAGTGGGAAAACATCTTTCTCCAGTATCATTCACAGCGGTTCCTACCCAGAAATGGGCTGCAGATCTTTTAGTAGTGCTCTTCACCTGGCAATGAGCTACTGCCCCAGAAGGCATCGCCTTTTCCCAGTCCTTGTCTCCTGGCAGCAGGCCAGCACTTTCAGTCTTCAGGAGGACATAGTAGCCAGACCTCCTTGTGGGTAGTGCCTGCGTGAAAATGCCCTCTCTGGCTGTGGCAGCCTCCGCTTAGTGCCAAAGCAGGGTTGGGACACACTGATCCAGATTGCTGGTTGAAAGTCTCTCCAAATTATTTATCTTCTGTGCTTTGCAGCAAATCCCAGCTTTCTGCAGGTGCAGAAAGAGGCCTCAAACGTGCTGTTCCTCTGCTACACAACAGTTTAGAAACAGGAGTATACTGGTGCCTGTGTGATAGCCTGGGAGTGGGATTATGATCTAAAACCTTTTATCTTTGGGTGATTAAAATAATCACAAATAATGCAGCCAGAGTAACAAGAAAATATTTGTTTGTCCTTCTTACTTTTGCTGTGCTGATGAAAATACTTTAAAAAAAAACCCAGCTGCTACAGCACACAAATATTGTTTAAAAACCTACCAGAGCTGTAACTTGTTCTTAACTTATATTAAATGCATTTTCCTCACACTAAGTATAGATATTTCTTGCTCTATTCATCTGCATTCAGAACTGCCATGCTGTTTCACTTCACCAAAAAGAAAATAAACAGAGGAAAAATAAAAGGATAATCAAGTGGTCAAAAAAGCCAAAGACATCCTGGTATTAGAAACACAGTGGCCAGCAGGTGATAATCCTCCTGTACTCAGCACTGGTGAGGCCACGTCTCAAGTACCCTGTTCAGTTCTAGCCTCCTCACTACAGGAAGGACATTTTGGTGCTGGAGTGTGTCCAGAGGACAACGAGGCTCATAAAGGGCCTGGAACACATGGCCTATGAGGAGCATCTGAGAGAGCTGAGGTTATCACTCTGGAAAAGAGGAGGCTCTCTACAAGGAAGGATGGAGTGAGGAAGGGGCTAGCCTCTTCTTCTTGGTGGCAAGTGACAGGACTAGAGGAAATGGTTTCAAGCTGCATCCGGGGAGATTTAGGCTGGATGTTAGGAAATATTTCTTCGGTGAAAGCCTTATTACACATTTTAATGGTCTGCCCAAGGCAGTGGTGGAATCATCTTTGGAGGTGTTTAAGCACTATGTTCCACCTGGCACTTAAAGATATGGTTTAGTGTTGACCCTTCAGTCCTGGGAATTGGACTGGATGATCTTTCATGTCTCTTCCAACCAGATGTATTCTGTGACTCTGTGAAATTAGCTGGCATGCACGCAGAACACCAACAAAGTAGTAACATATTCTAAAAATGAAAAGACAGCGGTTCCAAAGTCAGCACCTGCTGCTTTGATTTTGCTATTATTGGTTTTGCTCATACTTCCATTTCTCATAGTTTGTAGAAGCAGATGTTGCCATTTAGGAATGTCTCCAGTTAACAAGACCACTTGTAATCAATCACAATAGTTTTCCAACAGATTTATTCCTTAGGGCAAGGCATGCATTTGCACAGAAAATTCGCTATGTGCAGAGGCTGAGCTGAACGGCTGTAACACAGTTCTTCAACCCTTCTAGCAATAACTCCAAATGACATAGTTAATACAGTTCCTCATTAAGGGAATGCAATGGCTGATTAACACCTCACTCCTTCACATCTGAGACCAAGACATCCACATTCCCACAGGACATCAGAATATTTTCTTTTATCCCTGTCAAAACCGTGCAGGCAGAAGGTAATATGGCTGTCTCCCACAGGCTACTCGGCTATGCTGGCAATGTTTTTACAAGAGGAGCTGTGCTAGGATGACTCAGTCTGCAGTACTTGTCTGCACTTCTTGTGGGATTAGGCTGCTCGTTTTAGTGAGGACAAAGTGAGCTGGAGTACTCACTGTTTACAAACACCACAGCTCATCAGTGCTGGAACAAATGGAAGCCAAATTTGGGGGAGTTCACGATGTCAATCACTGTCATGGGATTTTAGGACTACATGAATGGTTTGCAGACAAAGATGCTGAGTCTGTCTGGAAAATTCATGACCACATGGATGAAATGAAACCTAGTGAATTGCATGTGGTTCTTACCATAGTAGCTAAGCGTGGCATGAAATTAATTGCTTAAAAATAGTCACTGTTCAGACATGTCATTCATCAGACTAGATTCGTGGACAGCTAACGTACTCTGAGATGGTGATGCAAGTGTGTGCCTTGCTCTAAGCCTTCTCCCGTAGTCATAGCTCTTGCACTATTGTTTTGTATTGGTTAAAGCTTATGTAAGCTGAAGATGACGTCGTCCAGCTCATCTTCCTCTGTTTTTGAATGTCTGTTCCCATCCATTTCCAGTGCTGGTACTGTATGTGAACATGTGGCAAGTCAAATCAGGAAGCTGATACAGCCAAAATCAGACCTGCCAGAAAAAATCCCACAGTTTGATTTATCTCAGCTGAATGCATTTCAGGAACCAACACACTCTGTGATCACAGGTATCACAGCCCAGGACACAGCTGGTAGGGAATCAGTCCCATAATGTGAACCTCCAAAATGAGACGGAAAGGAAAATGCCCATGAGTGCATTCAGTGAGGACAGCTAGAATATGCTGATTTATTCCTGTTATGATTTAAGTTGTGTTTAGTCTAAGAGAATGGGAAGGTAACTTCCTTGGGCAGTTTCCTTCCTAATTTTCTCTGTGATAGAGTCCTGGAAAGGTAGGCATGCTACTGAGACATGGTGTGTGGTAACTTCTGCTGGTACTGAACCCTGTACAAGGTGTTACTGTACAGCTTGTTTCTTCTAAGCAGGAATACAAGTCACACACATGGCTGTCCAAGACTTTCCCCAACTCTGGCCCATTTGTATCAATGCTTTTAGCCCTTGGAGTGATAAGACTGTAATGACACTGCCCAGGTCCTAGTTGTAGCTTTATTATCAGCTTCCTACTCCCAAACCTCAGTTTTTCCTGCTCTGCTGAAAGACTTCATCTGATGTGGACATAAATCTGTGGTCATCCTAAATGGGAGCATAAAGATAAGAAAAAAAAAAAATCTGAATGAATGTAAGGACATGTGAGACAATAATAAGTTGCTTGTCTAGGGATTGCTAACTTTTTATATCAAATTGGTCTCTATTTACTGAAGCCATCTTTTTCATGTGACTGTTCCCTGTATGGTGGTAGTAAATATCTTCTTTTCCCATTGATTCTAACTTTTTGCAACCACTCTTCTGTTCTTTCCTTTTAGTTTTTTTAACTGTAATTTTAATTAAGGCAATATTGCTCATCCTAAACCTAAAGGTAAAAAATCAAGTGCTACCCTTGGCTGCGCTTCAGCAGAAATTAATGTGGAGTTAATTGTAGGAGAAGGAATAGCTCTTCCCTGCAGTGGTGGTCAGTCTCTGGAACAGGCTTCTCAGGGAAGTGTCCATGGCACCAAGCTTGTCAGAGTTTAAGGATTGTCTGGCTGATGCTCTTAGATACGTAATTTTTAATTAGGTGTTCCTGTGAGGAGCAGGCAATTGGACTTGAAGATCCTTGTGAGTCACTTCCAACTTGAGATGTTCTGTGACTCTATGATTCTGTAAACCTTTGTTCAAGCTTTGTGGACAAAGCTGGAAAGTAGGTAAAAACAGACCATCTAATCCAATTTTAAATAAATAAAGAATAGCTAGATATACTGGTGGGCAAAAAAAATCATCCCCATGTCCAGAGACAGACCAAGATAAAGCACCCTGCCAGCCTATATTGACAGGACTGCTGAGCTAGATCAACATTTTCTCTATTTAAAGTGCACATTCCCTCCCCTCTCTCTGCATTTTGTTACCTGACAACTTCACAGCCTCAGCCACGGATAAAAAAAATCAAACCTTGTCTTTCTGTGGCTTATGCATTCCCATCAAGACTGAGGATTGCATGCCTGGGACTTGGCAATAACAGTATCCAGCAAGAGAAGCAGCAGTAAAATTATTATGTGTGTCAATAAAGTCAGCAAGTAAGGCTTGGAACACACACATGGAGTAGAACTGCTGAGTAAGGGAGAGTGAGTTTTCCAATTATAACAACACATTAACATGTGGGTCAGAGGCTGAAATATTAAAAAGCAGTTAACAGGTCTCTTGAGAAGCACAAGTAAGGCACAGCAGCTCCACATACTTTCAGACAGAGGAAAAAGCCACAACATTATCCCTTAAAACCAAACACTTATGTGCAGAGCTCAATTAGTAAAAGCTGTTCAGGAGCTGAAATGTTAGTCCTGCTGAGAGATGTCCTGCCCAAGAGCATGAGTAACAGCACTGTGATTCTCTCCAAGACCCATAGGTGCACTGCAAGGCAAGGAGCCTGCTAAAGGCTTAAAAAAAAACCCCCAAAAACTGTCAGAAAGCCATCATCTGTAAAAATAAAACAAAAACCAACAAACCAGATGATGGCCCCTTTTAACATAGACAAATGGCCTTTCTCATGACTGGCCCTGGATTTTTTATTGCTGCAGTGCTTAAAGTATCAATACTTTGGTCTTGATAATCTTGAAACCAATTTCATGCATGTTTTGCACCTCCAGTTAGAGCTAGATTTTTTTTTTTAAAGAGAGGTCTACTCCCATTTAGTTATTAAAATCAAGTAGCTCTTACACAATTCATTATTCCAAGTTACAGACAGACAGGTGGCCTGAGTGTCATTGAGAAATGTAGTACGTGTACTTCACAGGATTGCAGGATGTTAGTGGCTGGAAGGGACCTCTGGACATCTTTGCATCCAATTCCAACCTCTAGCTGAAGGGTTCTTATCAAGTATATTTTCCAACATGAATCATTTGGTCTTAGAGGGAACAGGAGCTATTAAAAGTACCCCAGGCTCCACGTACGACCTGCCTGAGCTCAGGTTTCCCATCTATCTCTAAGCCTCATGTTACAAATGGGTCTACACCCAGCTGCTCTGCCCTGTGTTGTTTTATGAATTGGAAATTGGACATTTGCCCTATGAGACATATACTGAGGCACTAAGGTATGTATGGAAGTCCATCCCATCACCGTTTCCAGCTTATCTGATCTGCTGTACACATAGAGGAAGAGCCCTCAAAATTTTCTGTTGTGCTCTGGAGTTGTGCTGCACCCATGCTTGGCCTGCAGTTAGGCACATGTGTGAAGTGACAGTCTTCCTTGGTATTCCTTAGTTTAGGGGAGAAACTGAGTCTCTGTTAAATTATATTTACTTGTTTAGTATTATACTATAACTGCATCCAAGCCACTGGAGAAGAGGCTTTAGCTTTGTCTGTAAACTCCATGGCTTTCATGTTTTTGTTGCAATGATTTCATGATCTGAATATAAATAAACTTGGAATTGAGAGCCTGTTCTAGAGCCTACCCAAAAGATCAGTAGTCTTCCTAGTGCACTTATCAGACAATATGATGGGAATGCAAAACCTGTATTTGATCAAACCAGTGTGTAACCAGAGTTTATGCACACACTGGGGCAAAAAAAAAAAAAGCTGAGCATTTTTTCAAAATCAGGATGGTCCATCATCTACATGACAACCTCATAGATACAGGTAGAACAAAGGTTTCCTTTTAGCCCTCAAACAAAGGATCTTCCATGGTGAAATCATGACAGCTGTTTGTGCTAAGCAAAGTACTGCCTGGCTCTGTCTGAGATAAAGCTCTGTCTGCTGGAAGGAAAATCTCGGTCACTCTGTGGCTGTGTCATTCTTGCTCTGGCTGGAGGCTGTTTTGATGGGTAACATCTGTTATTTTGATTGAAATCTGAAAGACCTGTCTACAAGTTTTGGTGTTTTTTCTCTTCCTCGTTATAGGATGTGAGGGAGGGAAAAATAACTAAAATTGACCTTTCCGTTGACTGAGATGCAGTGTAAAAAGACTGAAAGAAATGAATATCCTTACAATTATGCATAGTAAGGCATTCTTACTCAGTTTTTCTCATGTAAAGAAAACCAAGAAAAACAGAGCTATTATGACTTTACCCACCTACAGACAAAGCCTGAGAAGATCCTATTTCTCAGACCTCTTACAAATTTTCAGTCTATCTAGTGGGAATTCTTTTTCCTCCCTGAAAAAGATAAATACGTTAAGTAGTCTCAAAGGACAATAGCTGTTCATCTGAGAAAAAAAAATAAATGTCATCACTCACTCTTGTTCTTCAAACTTGTCTTCCTTCCGCCACTACATCTTTTATCTCTTTGGCCAGAGGAATACATATCCGCCTTTGCTGGTGATCTGGGTTTTTTGGGGGACAATATATACTGAGACAAAAATTGCACCTTAGGGAAATTTGTACAACTATAACCTATCTTTCTGTTTGACTTAAAGCAAAATGTAGTAGGAAATACAATAATAATGAGGGAAGGGAAAGGGAAAGGGAAAGGGAAAGGGGAAGGGTAAGAGTAAGGGATAGGGGAAGGGTAAGAGTAAGGGATAGGGGAAGGGCAAGGGTAAGGGTAAGGAGAAGGGAAAGGGTAAGAGTAAGGGATAGGGGAAGGGCAAGGGTAAGGGTAAGGGTAAGGGGAAGGGAAAGGGGAAGTGGAAGGGGAAGGGAAGGGGAAGGGGAAAGGAAGGGGAAGGGAAAGGGAGGGGAAGGGAAGGGAAAATTGAAATTATATTTCACAAGTGAAAATTTGTATGAGAAAAGCAAGTTACATGGAAATTCTACAGCAGGTGACTATTGTCTTCAGTCTTTGGTATGGGAGCTGGCACTGCCTTTAAGACTATATTATTGATACCAGAAACCATCTCACAACTATAGAATCATAGAAGGGACCTCAAAGATCATCCAGTTCCAACCCCCCAGCATAGGCAAGGACACCTCTCACTAGAATAGATCAGTCAAGACCTCATCCAACCTGGCCTTGAACACCTCCAGGGAGGGAGCAGACACAACCTCCCTGGGCAACCTGTGCCAGTACCTCACCACCCTCACTGTAAAGAACTTCCTCCTAACATCCAATTTAAATCTCCTCTCTTCCAGTTTATACCCATTACCCCTTGTACTGTCATCACAAGACCTTGTGAATAGTCCCTCTCCAGCCCTCCTGTAGTCCCTCTTCAGATACTGTAAGGCTACTATAAGGTCTCCTTCTCTTCTCTTCTCCAGGCTGAGAAGCCCCAACTCTCATAGCCTGTCTACATATAAGCATTCTCATCTATTGGATCACTATTTTCTGATGGCTTGTTGCAGGGCTGGATCATGAGTCTTGTGCTGAGGTTTTAGACCATAATACCACGATATGCTGTTCTGTTGGCAGCTTGTCATTCAAATCCCCATCTATGTGGAAATAGTAAACTTATGGGGGCTGGTGTTGATGGTCATCCCATTTCAAGAGTGTGGCCTCAGCCATTTTCGGTTCAAACTTTATGGCTCTTATGCATATGAAGATCATAGAATAGATCATAGCTCTAGAATGCTAGAGACTGGAAGAGACCTCCAGAGATCATCGAGTCCAACTTCCCCCTACAAAGCTGGACCAATTCTGGCAGGTGACACAGGAATGCTTCCAGGCAGGTTTTGAAGGTCTAGAGAAGGAGGCTTCACAATCTCCCTGGGAAACCTGTTCCGGTGTCTTGTCACCCTATCCCGGTATGGATGTGACAAACACCCTAGAATTGGTCCAATCCCTGGGCTCTCTCCTCCCCCTACCGTCCAAGGTCCAGTAGGGGTTGAGGGGTGGGGGCACCCCACGTGGCCCCGGGACCCAGGGAGACCTCGGGCGGCACGTATGCGTGGAGTTTTTTGAATCAATTGGTCAGCTAGAGAATGCTGAATACCTATTGGACAGTTTCACGCACGCCCGTAGGGTATTTAGGCAGGTATCAGCAGCTGTTAGGTGCTCTTCCTCACTGCCCTCGCTCTTCGTTGTCTCCCTGCCGTGGCTGTGAAGAGCCCAGCCACGTGCACAGCAGCAGGCAGCAGGCAGTGAAGCATAGCAGCTCTCCAGAGAAGCGGCAAGGCTGATCCCCTTCTCTCTATTTCCCTATCCGGGCTAAGTCAGTCCTTTCCCTTCTCCCCTTCAGGTCCGGGAAGGAGCGTGTTTTCCCCCTCGCGCCCCGCGGGACTTTATAGGCACGGTTGGGATATATTTTGTATGTAACCTCTCTGTTTCCTAAGTTCTGACTGTTGAATTGTTGCACCTGGCGTTATGAGCGACTCGTGCGTTTGTTTCTGCCGACCGGAACCCAAAAGAACCCTGGGGGGGCACTAGGAACCCCTCTCCACGGGATATCGAACCTAATTAAGTGATATCCCGTCACACACCCTCACAGTAAAAAAGGTTCTTCTCATGTTGTGTTGGAATTTCCTGTGACTGAGTTTAAGTTTATTGTGTATGGCAGATAAAGTCAGGCACATTAGTTAGTTTGCTTAGTTCTGTGCACTATAGGAATGGCTCCTCCAGATCATTTTTTAAGGTGGCAAGCTTGCCATCTACGCAAGCAGACATTAGGGTAACAGCCAAAAAAGATGAAAATTTCTACTGTGACCAGTTGTGCTGCAAAACCATGGCAGAAGGTTGTCTGACTGCCCCACTGCTGTAGCCACACAAATGCTCAGACAGGAATTGTCAATGTTCCTGAACGTTATGCAACGTATGCAAGCTGCAAAATCTTCATCAGGTTGACAGCCACAGAAAGTTCACCACAAACCTTGGAGCAATAGAGAGAACAGGACCTCTAAGAGTTCACATCAAGGAGATATTGAAGGATCTCCCATGTTTCTATGAAATGGGCTGGATGCACAGCCCAGAGGAACCCACAGGTTTTGGGGGACTACAAAAGATTATGAAAGGCATATTTCTGTCCTCTTACATGGGGTCACACAAAATTGTGTGAGGTGATCTTGAATTGTTTGAGGCTTGAGAGAGAGACTGGCCAGTTGTGCACAACACACTATCTCTTGATGCTTCCTCCAAATAATTTCTATATCCAGGTAAGGGTTCCCATAAAATAAACAATAAAAAATACTCTAGTGAAGAAAATTGTATATGACTCTGATATATACAGAAAGGGTTGTAATATATAAGCACATTTCATGTTTTGTAATGTCCTTAGCAATAGTTTTAAAATTTATTTATGCACTTAACAGATCCATGCCTCTCCTTTTAAAAAGATTTTTAAGAGAGAAATCTGAAATGACAGAAGTCCCAAGGCTCAGCAGCATTGTGAAACATGAATTTGAGGAATTGGAACATTTGGATCCAATATATGGGGGTTTTGCCATTTGAACTAAGGGAGAAAATAAGTCTGAAGGTAGTTTAACATAATTACAGTGAATATACTTTTAAAACCAGATAGCGAAACATCTGTAGTGCATAAAGACTTCTCCTCTGCCAGCTGTTAATATCTCACTAACCATGTACAAAATAAATTCTTTGACTAGAGTTGTTGGTTGTTTTTGTTTTTTTTTCCAAAGTTACTCCTAAGCTGGGGTAACCAACATCAACAATTTCAACCTAGAAAATGGGAGGTGTACTAACTGATGAGAAGCTGAATTAGAATACTACAACATAAAAGCATTGAGCAACATTAGAGATAGGCAGAACCACTTTCAGCTTCTACCCGGGTGAGAAAACAAAACCAAATACATTTTCAGACTCAGGATTAAATCACAAGGATGTTGCTGTATGCAAGAGGGATGTGGACATGCTGGAGCATGTCCAGAGAAGGGCCACAAGGATGATCAGAGGGCTGGAGCACCTCTCCTGAGAGGACAGACTGAAAGAGTTGGGGCTGTTCAGTTTGGAGAAGAAGAGGCTTCGAGGTGACCTTATTGTGGCCTTCCAGTATCTGAAGGGGGCCTGCAAAAAAGCTGGGGAGGGACTTTTTAGGCTATCAGGTAGTGACAGGACTAGGGTGAATGGAGCAAAGCTGGAGGTGGGCAGATTCAGATTGGATGTGAGGAGGAAGTTCTTCAGCGTGAGAGTGGTGAGACCCTGGAATGGGTTGCCCAGGGAGGTGGTTTGGGCCACATCTCTGGAGCTGTTTAAGGCCAGGCTGGATGAGGCTGTGGGCATCCTGATCTAGGGTTGGGTGTGCCTGGGCATGGCAGGGGGGTTGGAACTAGATGATCCTTGTGATCCCTTGCAACTCTGACTGATTCTATGATTCTAAGATCTCAACAAGCCTGATAATTTCTAATCTCTTGACCTTTCTCACTTCTGTTATCTTGAATTCTTTGATAGTCATTGCAACATACCTGCAAAGTTGGTACTGTCCTGGCTAGATTTCTTGGTAAAGCTGGCTTCACTGTTGCAACTACCAGAGTCTATGGGCTCAAGAGAAAGAGGTATGATTTAGGCTGTTATCTAAGAAAGCTAAACTATAACTTTGTATTCAAGAAACACAGAGGAAGTGTTAATGATGCACAGACTACTACTGTGGATATCTAACTCGTCATTGACTTCAGAAAATTGCAGCCTAGAATTTGTGTATTGCTCCTTGGATCTTTGTCTGTGCCTGCATCCTCTGCCGGAGACAAAGCTGATTCCTTCTTGCTACCTTATAAACCAGCAAGCTCAAGGCAAGATCTGAAAGAAAAGCTACACATGGGCATTTTAGGCAGCCAGATGTCTTCCCACACATCCTCCACTTTAGCCCTCTGGCTTGTGCTTGGAAAATGGAAGCTTTCCTCCGCACAATTCCTCCCTGCTGTCAGCTATCTTTAAACTGACCCCTGCAGCTGTATTGCAAGACATGCTGGGTTGTAGGCTCATCAATACTATGCAAATTTACCCTGTAAGTAGATTACTTGTTACTGTGGGAACAGACCAATCTGCATTCACCACATTGCTTTCACTTTTACTGGACAATGTTAATGAAGAAAATAAGTTCAATCTAGTAAAAGATTAAGCAATTGATCACAGAAGAGGGAGTTTACTTACAAAGAATTAGAACAATAAAATATAATGCTATGGTCTTTATTGAGTAGTTCCTTTAGGTTTTGCTTTCAGAATTTTGAATTTGGTTATGACTTGGGGTTCAGGAAAGCAGTATTGGCTCATGGTGGAAAATGGTTATTCTATACTAGTGAAAAAAAAAAGGTTTGGTTAATTTCTGTAACAAATGGCACTTAATCTTAACACAGAAAAATAAATATTTTTTAAAAACAGGAACTTTGTATCTGACCCTGTATTCTTGGTTAGATTTTTTTTTTTTTTAAACTAGAACTGAATTGAAGCTTTAGCTGTACTAGTATTATCTTCAAGAGTAATAAAAGGGTGGAAAGCACTCATTCATTTGACACTGTCAACTAGATATACATACTAGATGACAAATATGAGAAGGCAAATCCTGACACAAAGGTATTTTTGGTTTAAGATTTCAAACTCAGCTGGCTTAGGACACAAAAATGTCTGCCAGGAACTACCAGTTATTTGTACCCTAGTGACTGAAGATGTATCTGAGAATATACATGACAGACAACACCAAGCTGGAAGCAAGGGTCAATCTGTTAGAGGGTAGGAGGACTCTACAGAGGGACCCAGACAGGCTGGACAGATCAGTACCGTCCAATGCCATGAGTTTGATCAAGTCCAAGTGCAGGGTTCTGCACTTTGGCCACAACAAACCTATGCAGCACTACAGGCTGGGGACAGAGTAGCCGGAGAGCAGACAGGCAGAGAGGGACTTGGTGGTGCTGGTCGACAGCTGATTGAACATGAGCCAGCAGTGTGCCCAGGTGGCCAAGAAGGCCAATGGCATCCTGGCCTGTATCAGGAATAGCGTGGCCAGCAGGATCAGGGAAGTCATTCTGCCCCTGTACTCAGCACTGGTGAGGCTACACCTTGAGTCCTGTGTCCAGTTCTGGGCCACTCAATTTAAGAAAGATGTTGAGGTGCTTGAACATGTCCAGAGAAGGGCACCAAGTCTGGTGAGGGGGCTGGCGAACAAGCCTGGTAAGAAGCGGCTGAGGCAGCTGGGGTTGTTCATCCTGGAGAAGAGGAGCTCAGGGGAGACCTACAACTACCTGAAAGGAGGTTGTAATCAGGTGGAGATTGGTCTCTTCTCCCAGGGACCAAGTGACAGAACAAGAGGACATAGTCTCAAGCTGTGACAGGGGAGATTTAGACTGGGTGTTAGGAAGAAGTTCTTCCCAGAGAGAGTGATTTGCCATGGGAATGGGCTGCCCAGGGAGGTAGTGGAGTCACCATCCCTGGAGGTGCTTAAGAGGAGGCTGGATGTGGCACTTAGTGCCATGGTTTAGTTAATTAGAAGGTGTTGATAGGCTGGACTCGATGAGGTTAATTCTGTGATATGAATTGCCCACTCTTTCTTGCTTTTTTTTTGGTGTGGTTTTGTTTTGTTTGCTTGCTTTGTTGTTGTCTTGAGTTTTTGTTTGTTTGGGGGGGGTTGTTGTTTTGTTTGTTTTATTTTTGGGTTTTTTTAATTGCTTAGATTTGGTTGATTTGTGTTTTTTTAATACATTGACTGAACCTTACACACCTACTGTTCAGGTTCATTTTGGGCCTAACCTACTTCTTCCCCCCCAAAAATTCAAATAATAGTGAAACCCATGCAGACCATACAATGCAACCTCTAAAAACAATACCTGAAATTTAAATTTTAATGCAGTTTTAGAGTGAACAACACTCAGCCTTTGGGACACTGTTACCAGAATGGAGAGCTGCACTTGTTTTGTGATAACTAACTCCCCAGGTATTGAGGTCTAATGCTGAAAATGGCATATTGCAAGCAAGCGAAAAGAGCAAATGGAAACTGCACAAACCAATTTGCTGTTTTCACTTATGCTTCAGAGCTCTGAATGTCATCTTGGGTGGAAAATGTCTGAGCAGCTTTCTCTAGCCATCTGAAACCATCCTAATATATTGAAAAATGGCAGTGACATTTCCCAAAGATATTTTTATGTGCAGCACTTGGTCAGTCCTAAGTGAGAAGGGAATAAAAGGCTCTGATGATTATATACAACTGAAACAGTGTCCTCAGTACAACTNGTATTGAGGTCTAATGCTGAAAATGGCATATTGCAAGCAAGCGAAAAGAGCAAATGGAAACTGCACAAACCAATTTGCTGTTTTCACTTATGCTTCAGAGCTCTGAATGTCATCTTGGGTGGAAAATGTCTGAGCAGCTTTCTCTAGCCATCTGAAACCATCCTAATATATTGAAAAATGGCAGTGACATTTCCCAAAGATATTTTTATGTGCAGCACTTGGTCAGTCCTAAGTGAGAAGGGAATAAAAGGCTCTGATGATTATATACAACTGAAACAGTGTCCTCAGTACAACTTTCCCCACATATATATATATATATATATATATATGAAAAATCCTTGTTTTCATAAAAATGCTGCATTTTTAATTTAGAAGTATAATTCTGAAGTAATATAACCTCTCCTGTAATCTCCTTTCTTTTCCTCTCCTCTTTTTTTCCTCACAAAATGTAGGAAAAACAACAGATGCAGTTGTAATCCGTTCAGCTGCTGTTGCTTGGTCTGGCTGAGTAGAGCTTCTGAAAGCAAGCTCCTCAATATCAGCAAAGGCATTTGGACTGGCAGGCAAAGAGTCTAACAACTTTAAAATGGATATTTCTTCTCTTCCCACATGGCAATGAACGAACTGCAAACAAGCTAGTGCACTTTAGTTAAACTACAAACTTTAAGTTCATACAGAAACAGAGAAATACACCCCAACCAGCCATGGAGTAGCAGTTTCCACATATGCCAGGTTTTATAATATCTTAGGGGTGTTGCTTTGTGGGAAATGTGGAAGAATTTTTTTTACCCAGTGTCAAATTAATCAAGGCAATCTTCTTTTCACGTTTTGGTATTTCCCCTAATTCTTACCCATAAACACTTGATCCTCTCATCACCATCACTGGGCACCAGACAATCAAAGCACTGCTGACTGCAGAGGGGCTGGCCTAGATAACCTCTAGAGGTCCCTTCTGGCCCAGGCCATTCTGTGATTCTATGATTCTATGATGAGATACAGGGCTAAGGCTAGCCCACCACCTCTCCATGCCTAGACCTGCCTTCTGAAGCCATCCATTGCAGCACACAGTTGTGTGAGTCATTCCACCAGGTTTCTGTGGTGACAACTACGTCATAGTTCTCCCACTGCTCAATGGATTCCAATTCCTCTTGTTATTTGCCCATGCTGCATGCATGGGTGTAGATGCACTTCAGTTGGGTTATTGATCCAGCCATCTCTCTGGGAGGATAAACCCTGATTCTTATGCAGTCATTCTCAAGCGGTTCCATGGATTCTAACATAACAAGAATCCTTGCAGTTTTACTGCCACGTGGACCTCCATCCTCTACCTTCCCTAAGACAGCAGCCTGAAGGAACCTGACTAGCACGCCATCCCTCAAATACTGCTGTGCTTCTCCCAGGATTATCTCTAGTGAGCTTGATTTCATCCCTTTTCCACTTTTGGGGGTGTAAGCTAACACATTTCTTGCTGAATTAAACTACAACCCTTGTGCCTTTTTTCTGTGCATATATTCTAATACAATAATGGGATAATATCTACCATCAGAAAGAGTCTTACTCTTCCAAATGGTATTTTATTTTGGACTATTATCTGTACATTTCTCACACAAAATCAGAGCTAGGCTTGGACATACACTGGAAAAGCCAGAGGATTTATTATCAGGAATAGTTATAGACAGGAAAGCCTCTGATCTAAAACCAGTGGTAGTGCTCATAGATTTGATTTTTTTTTTTTCCAGGTGCTTTTAGGATTTCCGCTGTGTAAAGGGCAGAAAAGCAAATGTGAGAAGAGTGGGATGAAGACAAAGCTGCTGTGTATCACTTCAGAGGTTGAATGAGTGTCTTGGTTCTTTATTAATATTTGTATACATATGCTTGATGCGTTTGAGGTAGCATTGGCTTGGCTCTCAGTTACGTGGGCTGAGAGCACACAACACTGCCAAACGGAGTGTCCATAATGGCAGTGGAAACCTCTTTCAGTTTAACTTTCCAGTTTCTTGATAGAATTGAACTGGTCTCCAGACCACCACCAAGTGACTGTGCCTTATTTTCCCTGTCTACTAGATGAGTAAAATGATACTAATATGTTTAGAAGGTTAGTTGGAGATTCATGAAGGAGAGAGGAGTGCCATCTGAGAAAAGGACACCAACATCTTTAAGTGTTCTTGTTACCTGTATGACCTTATATTAATAATGTCCTGGCACCTTAATGTCAGTGGTGTCAAGTGATCATGGATGAAAAATGAAGTCAGCAGGAGGGAGAAAAAAAAAAATAAATTAAAAAAGTCATGGACAGAAATGCCTGAATGTAAGTGATATGCAGTCTTTTCTGAAAGCAACAGTGAGAGCTGTGATTGGGTTTTTTTTTTTTTGATTGAGGTTTTTTTGGTCCTTCAGGGAAGTGCATGATGACTGGACAATCACCTTCACCAACAAGACTGAGAATTTGAGCTGTATTTTATCCCAGCCAGCATATTTTCAAGAGAATCACTAAAGTGGTTGTAAGAGAGCACTGGAAACATGATTCCTGGAAGTAATTCCCATCTGTCATGTTGAATTATAGAGAGACTTAGAGCTGCTAAGTTTTCTATGTCTCTGTTTAATCCTCTGTAAAGTGAGTAAGGTAAAACATATCCTTTAAGGATACAGAGAATTACCAAAATTATATTGTGAAAGATTTCCCGTCTATTTGAAGAGGTGAGCTGTCTAGTTCAAGGTATTAGTGCTCTGCTGTGATGAAGCAATTTTTTTTCCTAGATAAAACAATTCAAAATCCTGTAACTTGGTGCTTCACTACTGCTGACTGACAGCTCACTTTAAATTCATAATTATAGCCAAAACCCACATCCATTTCTTCATAGTAAGTGCTTGGATTTGTGTAATTGTGATGTAAGAAGAAAATGTTTAGACCACTTCTTTAATTTTAGTAAAGAGGAATAAAAGAATAGCGTGAGCTAATGCTCCAGTTTCAAATGAGCACCATCAAAATAAAATATTTGTATTTCACTTTCCTATATGTTACAGATTTCCCAGGTTATGTTAGAGATACGCATTCACTTCATATGCAATGTATTTGTATTTTCTGGTTTTGCTCCAAGACATTTTACCATTATTCTGCCAGGGCTGTATGTTGTCTGACCACTTCCCCATTGCAATTAAGGACTGAAACCACTTGCTTACGCACAACGGAGACCATCATACCTAACCCCAAAGGAGGCCAGAAACTCCTAGCACATTGCATTTCCCAGACCAACCAGGAGGCCCAGGGCACAGAAGGACAGTGTGCTATTTGCAACAAGGGTTGGCACAATGACAATCCACATGAGCAAAGCACTTTGAAATAATAATAATAAAAAAAAAAAACAAAACCCAACCCCGGAAGACAAAAAAAGCAAATGATGGTGGAGTAGGGGGTTTAACGTACCTTACAGAGAGCTCTGCCTGAACTTTCATAATCAAATAAGATTAACTACTTCAAAATCGTTTTGTTAAGAATGTGTAAACAAAGAGATAACCTCAAGGAGCGATGTTTGACCAAAAGCTTTTCTTCAAATCATGCAGCATATATTTGGCAGTTACTCTGTAGAATAACAGGCTTGATGTGAACAGGCATTAGAATGTGAAGCTTTCACAAGTCACACAGCCTGCCCTGAGAATTTCACTTTGTTCCTCCACCCCGTTCTCTGCTTTTCCTCCCTTCTTCCTCTGGTGCCAAAGCTGAAGAGGAGGAGGAGGTAACAATGGTGTGGGGTGCTGAAGATTGGATGTAAAAGAGCAGGCAGTTTCTGCCCCTGTAAGGAAATATTTAATTGACTCTTTTGAGTCAGTCTCATTGTGCCAAATGAATTTAAAAGTGAGCAGCATACTATAAGTTAAGAGTCAGAATCATGTGACCAGGAAGATGAAAGTGGTTGCTGAGTTCAGACTATCATTTTCAAATGTGTGTTCATATATGTTTGGGGTCTGGGGATAGTAATAGTCAATTATGTTTATCAACCCCTTGAATTAATCTTTAGTTTCTCATAAAACGAATCTTGCCGTATTACAGAGCTGCAGTGACTTGTGTGTGAATCTGGTAATCTGTGCTGAAAACAATCTTTGTGGCCATTTGTTCCATCTCTTCCTCAAGGCTCATGTTTAAGGACTTTAAAATGAAACTCGGTTTGGATTGCCAGAAAACACAAACAAAACCAGAACAGGATCCAATTGTTTTGGGTATCCAAGTCCACGTGGCAACATTTCTGAAATGTGCTTGCACAGTTATAGCCTGAGGACATGATGTTTTCTCAGGATGAGGAAACACTGGAGGAGGAAGAGGACTCTCAAATGACAAGCTGTCACAGATAATGCAAGCACAAGACCAGAGGTGTGGGTAGTGCTCTCTGTGCACATTTAGTTTGGAAGTGATTGTATCAGAGAGACCAATTCAGCAGTTAGAGGAAAGGAATTACTAGGTTACCTTTTCCCCGCTCTGAATTTTCATATCAGTCTGAAGCAAGTCACAGTTTGAAAAGAAGAAGCTATTTGGATTTATTATGTTCTGGAGCCATTAATTATAGTGTGTCCCGTATTGTTTATTTGTCTTAGTTCTTCTCCGTGTTGAAAGACTGACCCTCGTGGACATAAAAAAGATGATCTAGCTTCATCTGTCTCACCATGCTTTGTGGCTGAAGTCCTTGCGGTAGGGCACTTCCCCAGACTACATGACAGAGCCAGATGTGAAATGGATACCGGGCTATGAAACAGCACTGATTTCAGATGTCAGCCTTCACACTTCATAAAATAGGGAGCATATTATAGTGTACGTTAAATTCTAGAGCAAATAATACCAAATGTCTATGTGGATGTATTGTAGATTTTAATGCTCTGGCAGGCTGTATTTGGAAATATTATCTAAATTTTCTCTGTCCCTGCCCTGAGACTGTGGTAAGTAGAAGAGAGACCAGCTGTCCAGCCTTGTTTTTCTAAGCCATTGACTAAACAGTGAGTTCATGTTCAAGATAACTGTGGGGAACCAGTTCATGAACTTCTTGAACTCTTCTGTCCATAAGTGTGGTGATGGAACTGAAAAGCTGCCATTTAATTAACACTGAGTTTTGTAATTAGAAATTAACATTGGACCAAGTGGGTTTGGTTTTTTTTTTTTTTCATTAAAATATGTCTGGAAAGCAAAAGCAAATAAAAGTGCTAAGCTGCCTAAGTTGTTGGCTTTTTTCCAGGGAAGGACATTGGTTTGTAAAACAGGGAGATAAAACCATCACCTGTACAGTACCAAGACTTGCAGTGCATGTGGCTCCAGTGCCGGAGAATTTGCACAGAGCAGAGTTCTCTCTGTTCTCCTTTCCAGATTCATTTCCCAGTTTGCAAAATGATTAACTCACAGGTCTTTCCACTAGTGGTGTCTGTTACTGCAAGAGTTTCAAACTTCCTATTTTCTTTGTGGGATTCAGTTCTGTGCCAACTGCAGACAGAAGAGAGATTAGTCTCTGAGGAAAGAAGCTGCATAGAGCTTGAAGTTGCAATCTTGTACTGCAGTTTCAGTCTCTAAGCCTCTTCATCTGGGTTGATTACAATGCCTGGATGTTGAGCCTTTGTCTAATACAAAGTCTTTCCTATTATACTTTTTAAAATGGCATGAAATAGTCTTACTGTATAGATCCACATACTCTGCTCCCCTAGACTAGAAATCACATAATTCCACTGTGCTTCAAGGTACATGCACCTTGCACAAGCAGAGAAGCATCTTTCCCTCAGTATTAGAGAGTGCTTGACATCCGTAATCAGAAGTCAGTGTGGAAGAAAGGCTGGAAAGACCTGAGATAGACCCTTGCTACTGCAAGACTTATAAAGTACTTAATCCCTTTCACATATAAATTTAAGTCTATGTAGTGAGATTTCTAGAAAGTTTTCCTGGTCCCTTTACTGTAACTGCTAGGTTATTCCAGACTATCACTCCATAGGTGGATAAAAGAAGAGCAATGAAGGTAGTGAAGTGTCATAGAGAAAAAGTCTTATCAGGGACAGTTGAAGGAACTGGGATTGTAAGGAGGCTAAGAGGAAGCCTTATCACTCCCCACAACTAGCTGAAAGGAGGCTGTAATGAGATGGGCATTCTCTTTTACCAAGTATGAAGTGGTAAGGAGAAAAGGAATGGTCTGAATTTGCACCAGGATATTAACTTGGATATTAGGGGAAAAATGGTTGTCAAGCACTGGAACAGGCTGCCCAGGGAAGTGGTGAAGTCACCATCCTTGGAGAACTTTAAAAGACATGTAGATGTGGTGCTTAGGGAAGTGGTTTAGTGGTGGACTCGGCAATGTTAGGTTAATGGCTGGACTTTATGATCTTAAGGGTCTTTTCAAACCTAAATGATTCTATGTTTCTGATTTGCTAGTTAAACATATTTCTTGACAGTTTGTATCCACTTACTTGTCTGTAGACTATAAGTTTAAATAAGTTTTTTTTTTTTCCTCTCTGATATACTTAATATATTTATGGCTAGCAATTATACCCCCTCAGCCTTGACTTTGAAAGCTTTTCACTCCTTTGGTATATTGGTAGGGTAGCAATTATACCCCCTCAGCCTTGACTTTGATTGGTTTTCACTCCTTTGATATGCTGGTATCATTCTCTGTGCTGTTTCTAGTTTGAAATCATCTTTCTTAAGTGTGGGCACCAGACTGGAGGAGATTGTGAGATGTTACTGGTGCCAAAGCACTGTCCCTCGTGGAAATGGAACTGGAACAAAAGCACTGTATCTGGATTCTCGCTCAGCTTCACCAGTTTGGTGATAATTGCCTTTGAGTAAATAAAGTAAACGCAAAGAGTTCGAACTATAATTAGTAGGAAGCCCTCAGCTAACA
The DNA here is from genome assembly GCA_013396835.1 of Psilopogon haemacephalus. Classification (NCBI taxonomy): domain Eukaryota; kingdom Metazoa; phylum Chordata; class Aves; order Piciformes; family Megalaimidae; genus Psilopogon; species Psilopogon haemacephalus. Next base: position 176,414 of record VWZI01006238.1, on the reverse strand, counting down.
AAAGTATTATTTTCACACTTTGCCTTTACATGAAGGATCAAAGAATTTTATGATACAAAATTAGGATCCAGGTTTTTGGAAGTGTGACAGAATAAACAGCAGCGTTCTCTCTTTCGGTTCATTCTTCTGTTGCGCTGTTGCACGGTGAAGCAGAACAGGGTGTAATTGTCTGGAAGTAGTTATTCATGAAGGAACTATCCTATTTCTTCAGGCCTCAAGATAACGATGCTGACAGAGTTGGTTTCTACTTTCACTGTACCTGAAATCACCGCTGATTCTGTGCACTCTTGCTGCACTGGAGGTTACACAAGGTTTAGCACTGCTGGTCTACTGATAGCTGATTATTACAAGTAAAAGGCAACAAGTACAGGGGCTGTTGTTTGGTTTTGACTGTGCTACAGTGTTAGGTGACCTCATTCTGTAAACTAGCTCTCTGCTTCTCATGCCGCTGGACAGCTTTTACCATGGTCTTTATTTGAACTATTAAGTGTCTTTGGCTGCAGAATCAAAAAAAGGTGGCAGAGGAGGGAAAAAATAGTGGATGTGTGTTTCAGAAGGTTACTCCAGCTATTGAGTAGGCTTTGATCATCTGCATTGAGGCTTCCTTGCTGAGCGCTGTGACAGCATTGTCCTGAATTGAGTCTGCAGCCTATGTTCTCAATAGCAGGTATTTGGAGCCACAGAATCACAGAACCTTAGAGGCTGGAAGGGACCTCCAGAGATCATACGATCATAGAATGATAGAATGGTTCAGGTTGGAAAGGTTATCCAGTTCCAACCCCCCGCCATAGGCAGGGACACCTCCCACTAGATCAGGTTGATCAAGGCTGACCTTGAACACCTCTAGGGAGGAAGCATCCACAACCTCCCTGGGCAACCTGTTCCAGTATTCTACCACCCTCACTGTAAAGAACTTCCTCCTAACATCCCATTTAAACCTCCTCTCTTCCAGTTTAAACCCATTATCCCTCGTCCTGTCATTATAAGACCTTGCAAGTAATCCCTCCACAGCCTTCTTGTAGGCCCCTTTCAGATACTAGAAGGTTACTATAAGGTCTCCTCGAAGCCTTCTCTTCTCCAGGCTGAAGAGCCCCAACTCTCTCAGCCTGTCCTCATAGCAGAGGTGCTCCAGCCCTCTGAGCATCTTTGTGGCCCTCCTCTCGACTCTCTCCAACAGTTCCATGTCCTTCCTGTGCTGGGGGCTCCAGAACTGCACACAGTACTCCAGGTGGGGTCTGAGGAGAGCAGAGTAAAGGGGGAGAATCCCCTCCCTTGCCCTGCTGGCCACACTGCTCTTGATGCAGCCCAGAACACAGTTGCTGTTTGTGTTGCACACTCACACTGTTGGCTCATGTTGAGCTTCTCATCCACCCAGACCCCCAGGTCCTTTTCCTCAGGGCTGCTCTCCAGCCACTCACCACCCAGCCTGGATTTGTGCTTGGGATTGTACTGACTCAGGTGCAGGACCTTACACTTGGCCTTGTTGAACATCATGAGGTTGGCCTGGGCCCACGTCTCCAGCCTGTCCAGGTCCCTCTGGATGCCATCCCTGCCCTCCAGCAAGTCAACTGTGCCACACAGCTTGGTGTCATCTGCAAACTTGCTGAGGCTGCACTCAATTCCTTTGTCCATGTCACTGACAAAGATGTTAAACAGATCATTGAGTCCAAGCCCCCTGCCAAAAGCAGGATTCCCTAGGGTAGTTCATACAGGAACGCATCCATGAGGGTTTTGAATGTCTCCAGAGAAGGGGACTCCACAACCTCTCTGGGCAGCCTGTTCCAATGCTCTATCACCCTCACTGTAAAGAAGTTTCTGCTCATGTTGAGGTGAAATCTTCTACGTTCCAGTTTGTAGCTGTTGCTCCTTGCCTTACTGCTGCTGACCAGCAAAAAGAGATTGGCCCCATGCACTTGACACCCACCCCTCAGATATTTCATAGAATCATAGAATGATCCAAGCCTCTAGAGGTCATCTAATCCAACACCCTGCAGTCAGCAGGGACATCCCCACTAGATGAGGTCAGCCAGGGCCCTGTCAAGACTCACACTGAACGTCTCCAGGAAATGAGTCTCAACCGCCTCCTTGGGCAACCTGTTCCAGTGCTTCACCACCCTCATAGTAAAGAAAGTGTTCCTAACTTCCAATCTAAATCTGCTCTTCTCAAGTTTGAACCCATTGCCCCTCATCCTGTCACCACACTGCAGGCCTTTGCAAACAGCTTCTCTCCATCCTTCCTGTAGGCCCCCTTCAGGTACTGGAAGGCAGCTATTAGGTCCCCCCAGAGCCTCCTCCTCTCCAGACTGAACAACCACAGCTCCCTCAGCCTGTCTTCATAGCAGAGGTGTTCCAACCCCTTGAGCATGTTCATGGTTCTCCTCTGGACCTGCTCCATCAGGTCCATGTCCTTCCTGTATTGAGGGCTCCGGACCTGGGACCTGGACACAATACTCCAGTTGAGGGCTCACCAGAGCAGCGTAAAGTGGTAGAATCACCTCTCTGGATCTGCTGGTCACATTTCTTTTGATGCAGCCCAGGATGTGATTTGCCTTCTGGGCTGCAAGCCCACACTGGCTGCTCATGTCCAGCTTCTCATCCACCAGCACCCTCAAGTTCCTTTCCACAGGGCTGCTCTCTAACACCTCATCCTCCAGCCTGTACTGATAGTGAGTATTGTGCCGTCCCAGGTGCAGGAACTTCCACTTGCTCTTCATGAGGTTCACTTGGGCCCAACTCTCCAGTCTGTCCAGGTTCCTCTGGATGACATTCTGTCCCTCTGGTGTGTCAACACCACCACATAGTTTGGTGTCATCTGCAAACTTGCTGATAGTGCCCTTGATCCCACTGTCTATAGCACTGATAAAATTATTAAACAGTACAGGTCCCAGTATAGACCCCTGAGTGACACCACTTGTCGCTGTCTCCATCTGGGCTTCAAGCCATTGAGCACCACCCTCTGGATGCGACCATCCAGCCAGCTCCTTATCCACTGAACAGCCCTCCCATCAAATCCACATCTCTCCAATTTGGTGAGCAGGGTGTTGTGGGGGACTGTGTCAAAGGCCTTGCACAAGCCCAGATGGATCACATCCATAGGGTCTCCCTTATTTAATGACTTAACCACTTTATCATAGAAAGCCACTAGGTTAGTCAGCATGGCATCCAGAAGGATCTGTTCCATGATCTTCCCAGGCACAGAGGTGAGGCTGACAGGTTGGTAGTTCCCAGGGTCCTCCCTTCTACCCTTTTTAAAGACAAGTATAATGTTTCCTTTCTTCCAGTCCCCAGGCACTCCACCTGACTGCCAGGACTTTTCAAATATCATGGAGTGTGGCTTGGTAACTGTGTCAGCAAGTTCCTTCAGGACTCTGGGATGTATTTCATCAGGTCCCAGGTTCCTCAATTGATCACACACCCTGTCTTCACTTACAGTGAGAAACACTTTCTTACCCATGTGTACGAATTTGTCATTTGTACACATGGGTAAGTTCTTCTCTCGGTCTTCTCTTCTCCAGACCAAACAGCCTCAGGTTTCCCAGTCTCTCTTCACAGGGGAGGTGCTCATGTTCCCCAATCATCCTCGTGGCTCTCTGCTTGGCTCTTTCTAGCAGGTCCTTGCCTCTCCTTAATTGGGGAGCACAAAATTTGACACAGTATTCCAGGACAGAGTTTCATTCCAGGAATGACACTCTTAGGGACCAGTGCAGAACAGTGAGTTCCCTCATGTTGCCAGTAAAAAGCAGAGACTGATATTTAGGGCAGGCGTCTGCAAAGAGATGCACCCTGCACCCTTCCTCCCAGAGTGCATTCAACATTAATTTACCTTAAACCCTTTTCCAAATCATGCCATCTCCATTTTGCACCAAGCATCCTAGTAAGTTAAAAAAAAAAAAATTTAAAAGTCCAAACCATCAAAACCCTCAATTTGCCTTCATTCTAATTATTCCAAGCAATGTGGAATGGCTCTGACAGGTAGGTTTACGTAAATGTCTTTGCTCACACGTCAGAAAAGAAGATGATTGTACTACTTTCCAGGGAAGTGGGACATGCTGCTGTGTCTTCCTCCATGGAGGCAGAATTGGATCCAGATGCTCTTGTCCCACGTTTTAACCACTGAAATATGTGGAGAAAGGAGGAAGTCACAGATGAAAACAGATGTTCCAGATAGATATCATTGCTAAGGCAGATTTTGCTTTTTATGGGAACACACCCTTACATACACACACAGAGATACACACACACACAGAGATACACACACACACACACACACACACACACACACACACACACACAGAGACACACACATATTCTCCTTCTTCCTGTTCCTTTTCTCTTCCAAATTCCTAAAACTACCATGCAGACTGGGAGAGCCCATTCTACAGCCACCACACAGATATGTGGTTAGGATTTCTTCTTGGGGATCCTGGAATATGTGTGGGTTTGAATCTCACTGTCAAAAGAGGAATGTGAAGGCAAGTCTCCCACATCCTGTGGAGTGTTCTAATCCATGACCTTGCAGATGAAACTCCATGCCTGTGGGAGAGCCCCACATGTCCTTTTTGAGCCAAGTTCAGTCCAGTGCTCTGAGAACACCTACCAACATGACTGGCGCCAGTGGAAAAAAAGTAGTTTGCTAAATCTGATGGGCTTAAATGAGACCACTGTCAAAACTTAAATGGAAAGAGTAGAGGCACTGTCTTTTCTCTTCCAAAAGGGGATCCTCTTTACTCCTCCCAAATGTCCTGGGAATGTTATGCTGCTCTTGTAAGATAAAGATTTGTCTATATTAAGTGAACAGTTAACTTATCTCAATCTGCTTCCTTTTAGATATTGTTTTGTACCCAGTACTAACAATGCCAATCATATTTAGGGACATCAGTTTTTAAGAAGAAGCTTCTCTGTTGTGCTTAACTCCAGGGTTTCAGCCTTTCTCTCTTTCTATAGGTCTTCATCCAGTACTTAACGTTTCCAGGTCTTCCTTGTTCAGTATCCTCTCTAAAGCAATCTTTGCTACATTGTCTGGTACTCTGTGTCCCCTTTTGTGAGCCACAAGCACTACTGGGCATGTCTAACAGCTTCTGACTCATTCTCTGTTGTAATTGCTGCTGTGTTACATCTTTTCTTTTTGTGTCACATCTACTTGTCCTTGCCCCATCCAAGACTCAATTCTCGCTAAGGCTCCATCACATGTACACATGCCATCAGAAGCCTCAGGCATCATCAGGCACAGTCTTAAAGACAGAAAAATACCACTGCTGGCTTAGGACAGCACGGGGAAGTCTAATTACATGCTTGCCCTGTTTTTCTATTTTTTTCCTGGGCATAGACTATTGGCTGCTGCTACTGCTGGAATCAGAGCCTTATTCTCTTGTCTTAGTTGGGTTTACTCAGTATTGATTTTGTGGCTATTGGTTTCTTTGGCAGCAAGAGAGCTTAGATATTGAATGATCATGCAGCTGTTTACTCCCTGTCATGGAGGACAGTGAACTGCAGGTGCTAGGGCTTGATCCTGGACATGGGTATTTTTTTTCTTTTCACCGGAACTATTTTTCCATTCAGTTGGAGTCTCAGACCTAGAAATTCCAGTGTGGTGGCTGGAGCTCCAGACTCCACTTAATTAACAAAGCCATCCCTGTGAAAGACAGACCCCCAGGGAACCGCAGTCTGGTTTCCAAAGAGCAGGGCTTGGGCTAGCCACACTGATTTCCACAGCTGGACATGGCTACTTCTATTCTGCAGCAGCTGCCACCCACACAGGCAAATGTGAGCTAAACGGGTCTCCATCTGACTTAGTGCTGCTCTTCTTATCTTCCTGTGTGAGAAAATTGCCCGTCAGTACAAATGCTATCAACAAATAATTTCTTTGCAGTTGCGTGTATGTTAACTAAATCTGATCAATAAAGCAGCAACAGGCTCTTCCTTGGCAATTCCACCATTTCTAAGCAGTGTTGAAAACAGTAGCTGAGCAGGAGCAGCAGCAGCAGCTTGGAAGATGGCCACAAAAAGGTAAAGTTATACAGCTCCTAGCTGCATTGTAAACGGGAATCTTAAATTTTAGGCAGATGGTCTTAATAAAAACTTAGGGCTGAATGCATTTCATCATTGAGTCATGAAAAAGGAAAAGCTGCTCATTGAAACTAGACAGAAAATGCTCAATGAATTCTGACAACATCATTTTTTTAATGAAAAGTTTCATTTTTGTAATGCTTTCATTTAATGAATTTATTGTGTTTTATATTGGTTTTGTTTTCTTTGGAAAAATAAAATTGAAACACTTCCAATTTATAGTTTGACCAGAGTCACTTTATCCAGTATCAAACCCTTCTGACCGAAGCATTTCACTGCCTGTGCTACTGGGTCTGGATTGTAATCTGTGGGGTGAGCTCCCATCTGCCTTTTGACTCCATCTCCTCAGGTGCCACAGGAGTCTCACAGCTCTGCATGTCACCTGGTAACTTTGTCATGGATCTTGTCTAGCTGAGGATACTTGAAACTTCAGCACTATACAGAGAGGTGCTATGACAGTCAAGTGATGCTAAAGGAATCTTTTCTCTTCCGAAATGTCTTGGCATATCTGGCTTAAAGAAATATCCAGAAAGTCTCTCTTCTGCAAAAGAGGCCTTGAGGTGACAAATCCCAAAGTATAAATCTTGTATGTTGCAGAAATAAATGGTGCAAACTTAGCTAAGGTGACTTTGAGCCACCCAGCTGGAAAAACCTGATCCAAAATCTGAAAAAAACCCCAACATATTCAACAATTTCTTTGAGCTTTATAAAATGATGTGATCACTATAACTACTGACAAGCAACATGGAGTGTTTTTTGTTTCATGAAATGTGAACAGACGTGAACTCCTCTCCTGTTGCCCAGTATTTTCCCTAGAACTTTGTGACTGTTTTAAGACAATGCAGGAAATTCCTACAATTTAATTTCAAGTAACTTTCTGCTGAATAAGGAAAAAAAAAAAAGTTATTTCTAGTACCATGAGAGTTGTTATGTAATAGTAGAATACATGAATATACTAATTATTCATGTTGAGAGTTCAAAATTAGCTTCACTATTTTGACCTTTGTCCTACCCACTAGACCAAAAAGAAGCAGAATGGCATTTCACAGGGAAATTTAAATAGACATTTTAATACATTTTTCCACTGTTTTCAAATTAATTAATTATTTCCTGGTATACCAATTACTGTTTCTAAGCCTTTTCTAGAACACTCTTTTAAACCAAAGCACCAGTTTTCAGTGAGGCATTTTGTGTAACTTGCCCTATTTTGCCAGCCTTCTTTTTATACTTACACACTTGCATTAATCACTGTGTGGCAAGTGGAGAAGTGAAAAAAAATAAATGGTTAAGTCCATTTCATGACAAGTTTGGAGACTGAAGAATTTCATTTCCTCCTAAAATGCACGGAAAACACCCCCCTGTCTATTTTCACTACTTGCATCAAATGTCTCTCTTCACACTCTGTAAATAGAGTTTCAGTACTGGATTCTCTTCACATCCCCTGGAGAGTAATTTCTCTTCTGTTCCTTAAGAACCTTTCCCTCTAAAACATGTTCAGAACTGGTACATCCCAGTTAAACATTTGTGCCAAGTCCAAAACAACCTTTTACTGATGAAATAGTTTTGTCAACAATATTCCAAGAAATTGGAATTGCAGAGAGATTAGTTATGAACATCTCTTCACAGAAGAAAACCTTGCTGCTGCAAGAACGTAGCACTTGCTTAACAATGCTTGATATATTAAAAAAAAACAACAATGGAGTTGGATGGGTGCTCTTAGTGCTTTACTGAAATAAAATACTTCAGATGCATAATCTCTCTCGAGTTAATAAATGCTGGCTCACTAAAGTATAGGTCAGGAGAAGAACTTTTAGTGATTCTCCCTGTTTTGAAGGAGAACAAACTAAAATAACAATAATGAAAACAGGATTTTTGACCTGCAGGCTTGCTTGGTTTTGACACTTTCAGATTTGTCAAGACTTTCAACTTTGTAATGAGAATCGACTTTGCAATGAGAACCTACTTTCAACACAGCCTTTTATGTAAACACTGTGTTTCCTGTTCTGCTTCAAAGCGAAATGAAGAAAAAAAATCTTAGCACTCATGTAGCCTTATCACAACAGGTAGTGCATTCGTGATCATCTCCTACCCTGCAAGTATTTTGTAGACAATAGCAAAGAACAGTATTGTACTCAGGGACCAAGAGTTTGCATTATAGAGCTAGGACTTTGTTTACCTATGTCATTAGTCCTCACAAAATTCAAAAAAGGCCACATTTTTCAGGAAGGGAGTATCTTTTATTAGGCAAATAGACACATTAGGGTAAAGCAGATATTAGATAAAGAAGATTCATTTCCAGGTTGATGAAGTACTCCTTGGGTCTGAACATCAAGAGCGTATGAAGGTAATTTAAGTTCATAGCTCTGAATTGCACTCAATTGTTTTAATCAGCCAGACATTTGAGAGAAAAGTGTTTGTTATTTTGGCAGCAGGGGATGGTCCTGACCCTACCCTGCTAAGAGCGTAAGAGTTACGGGAGCTAAATGGTCAGAGGAAACAGTAATTCCCGTCAAACACTTACAAGACTTGAGACTGTAAAGAAATCCAGGTGCCTGTCTCAAATCCATCTGATAGGTATCTGGTGTCTGATAAAATTATACATTTCAGTCCTCTGGCCCATCTTTGATCTTGCAGTGTCAGGACTGCAAACTTGTAGTTGTTTTGCCGAAATAATTTTTCATCTGGTTAACTGCTCTTTCCTAACTAAGTAGCATATGGTGGCTGTTTAATTTCACCTACAGAGTTCCTTAGGAGCAGCGAATGCATCATACAATGCCTGTGATATTTGCCTAGGATACGCGGATTTTGTTGGTTCTCCTGTTACAGGTGTTGATCATGAGGGTTGCGGAAAGATTTGTATCTGATTTTCTCAAGGTATCTGATCCTAGGCAGCTTATGTTGGCCTGCAGGAAATTTGCTTTAATGATGAAGATGGTGATGAATATTGTTTGAAGGGAAGGAGGGGTATTTCTAGGAAAAAATAATTTCAAGAATGATTTCCTTCCAACATAAGCTGTGACTTGCTAACATTTTCCAGTACACATTTCTTGCATATTGTGGTATGTGATACCCAGCAGGGTATTTTCCTTCTGTGTTGTAGTAAGTTTGTACAAGGTTTAGGTGGCTTCTTCAAATATGTGATTCTAGGGGAGTGTCCCTGTTGTATGAATATCATCTGTAGTTTTGTGAAGGCGTGTCATGAATGTTCTCCTCAGAGCAAATGAGGTGAAGACTGTGGGCTGGTTGTATATCAGTTTTTGTAGTGTGTTTTGGGCAGCTGATGGTTTGTGGAAGGAGGTGTGCTGGTCTGTGGATTTTCTGCATATGGTAGTTTGAAGGTTGCTATTTTTCATGTTGACCTTGGTGTCTAGAAAGTTGATGCTGATGTAAGTTTTCCAGAGATAGTTTGTTGGACAATTCTGGTTGCTTAATTTGTGGCAGAAATCAATGAGCAAATGTCATCTTTGTATCCTAGGAACCCATGCTGGTTTGGTTGGAAGATTAGTCATTCTCTTGTGATGATTCCTGAAGAACCTGATATCCTGTTGCTTGGATACAAGTACCTGAGTGCATCTGTGATTTGGTGAGCAGGAAATTGTTATGGATGAAGATGAAATAGATGGGCTTGAGATGATTAAGGGAATGGAAGATCTTTCTTACAAGGAGAGACTGAGTTAGCTGGGGCTCTTTAGCTTGGAGAAGAGGAGACTGAGAGGTGACCTCATTGATGTTTATAAATATGTAGAGCATATGCCAGGAGGATGCAGCCAGGCTCTGCTTGGTGATGCCTGATGACAGGACAAGGGGCAGTGTGTGGAAGCTGAGGCATAAGAAACTCAATTTAAACATGAGGAGGATTTTTTCCTCTGTGATGGTGACAGGCTGGAACAGGCTGCCATGGGGAGTTGTTGGAGGTATTCAAGATCTTCCTGGATATGCTCCTGTGTGATCTGGTATAGATGATCCTGCTGTGGCAGGGGGATTGGACTAGATGATCTTTTGAAGTCCTTTCCAGCCCCTGACATTCTGTGATTCTGTGTATATATATATATATACATGATGTCAATTAGAAGGCTAGCACTATTTGTGCAGATCAGGCATAATGCTGCCCTAATGTGATGCAGTGATGATAAGATGAAAAACGGTGCCAGTAAGAGAATAGTTTAGGAATCATTGATCCTGAAGGAAGGTGCTTTTGTATATAAGAAAGTGTTCCAGGATGGTGTCTGCAGATTTTAACATCTCTTCAGAGTTTTCTTCTGTAAGAACTTAGTAGAGCACATTAAAGTTTTAAGGTGGCAAAAGAAGAGTTTACACCATTTTTCCCTTTCATGTGGAAGAGACTTTTTCTTCAACATGAAAAGGGCAGTGGTCTTTCTTGAGTTTCTTCATAAATGAAAACATCAAAATACTTCTGCTAGTACCACTGATATTATCCTAACAGCTCCTTTATATTTATAAAACTATTTAGACTCTTTAAAGAAACAGTTGTACCTTAAAAAAAAAAAAAAAAATTAAATTCACTGTTATTCCTCCTCTAAAAAAGAAGTTATTGTAGATCAATGTAATACTCATTTAGATGTGTCCAGCTTGGCATAATATGAGATTATTTTCACAACTGTTCCATGGGGGATGGTGGCTAATTTACCTTCATTTTGTTTTTGGAAAAGGTGAGACAACACTGGGAGAAACAATTCTTCCAATTTTTTACAGACCACAATGCTACCAATGTTTCCGAGCATAAATGTGAGCATTTTGAAAGAACAGATGGGGCAGCCGTTCAAGGTTAGGGTATTGCTCCATGACTTCCTGGTGTTGTGGGTGATGTTGGGAAGCAAGTGCTCTCACCATCATTTCTCAGATGTGTCTCATTGTTGGCTTATTGCACTATTTGGGTCCAGCGTGAAATGATACCACCTTATTTTGATGGTAATTTGCTGCATGGTGGTTTGGTGTATTTCAGATGCTTTCCTCTAATTTGTTGGACCATGTAATCATGTTTGATTCAGTAAACCTCTTTGGGAGGTGAAGTTTCTCAGTTTCTTAGCTTAGGCAGACCTAAAAAGCATATTCTGTCATGTATCAAGAGTAAAAAATTAGAGTGTTTGTCTACGCTCTAAATTACCTACATAGACCTTCATCATTCTCCCATGTCCCTCAAAGCCCGAGATAAAGTTCAAGTGACTTGCTTTGATATCTGGATCATCTCCCTACTGAATTTTACAAGACTGCAGACTTAACCTCTCTGTGCTATCTTTGCAACAAGCACTTTCATAGGATTTAGGAGAATGCTTTCAACAACTTGGACTAGTTAGGCACAAAAGATGGATCTACCAAAAAAATCATAGAATCATAGAATCAGCCAGGTTGGAAGAGACCTCCAAGATCATCCAGTCCAACCTATCAACCAGCCCTATCCAATCAATTAGAGCATGGCACTAAGTGCCCCATCCAGTCTTTTCTTGAACACCTTCAGGGACATCAACTCCAACACCTCCCTGGGCAGCCCATTCCAATGGCAAATCACTCTCTCTGTGAAGAGATAATTGCATCTCCAAAAGTGTAGATAAACTGATGTGGGAAAGCCCAGATGTGGGAAAGATTACATGGAGGCAGAAAATACTATAAATAAGCAAAATCTAAATGAGCATGTATATGAAGTGGAAGCTTAAGCTAAACAGGACTCCCAGAGGACCATAATAAAAAACACCTTTACAAACTCTGTAGCAGACCAGCTGGGTGAGGGGAGACAGATAGGCTGGAGAGTTGAACAAAGCTGAACCTCATAAAGATCAACAAGAGCAAGTGTAGATTCCTGCGCCTGGGAAGGAATAACTTCATGCATCAGTACAGGTTAGGGGCTGACCTGCTGGAAAACATATTTGTGGAGTAGGACCAGGGAATGATGGCGGACAACAAGTTGCTCATGAGCTAGCAATGTGCCCTTGCAGCCAAGAGCGCCTACAGTATTCTGTGGCCAGCAGGTTGCAGGAGGTTGTCCTCCTTGTCTACTCTGTCCTGGTGAGACCTTACGTGGAATATTGTGTTCAAGAAGAACAGGCAATTACTGGAGAGAGATCCACAGAGGGCCACAGGGATGATGAGGGAACAGGAGCATTTCTCTTATGAGGAAAGGCTGAAAAACCTGGGTCTCTTTAGCCTAGAAAAGAGAAGACTAAGAGGGGGTCTTGCCAATGCATATAAGTACCTAAAGAGTGGAGGTCATAAGGATGGGGCTGGGGTCTTCTCAGTGGTTTCCAGTCATAGGACAAAGGGTGATGGGTACGAACTGAAACACAGGAGGTTTTACTTTAACTTAAGGAGAAGCTTCTTTAGTCTGAGAATGACAGAGCATTGGACAGAGGATGTGGAGTCTCTTCTGGCAGCTCCCAGAACCCACCTGGACATGATTTTGTGCAACCTGATCTAGAAATACCTGTGTTGGCTGCGGGGGTGGACTAGATGATTTACAGAGGTCCCTTCCAACTCCTGCACCATTCTATGGGAATGCTCTGAGAGGTTTTCAGTGGCAGGCAGCTGCCAGCACGGCTTTCTGCCATTCGTTTAAACAAGTCCTTAAAAAAAGATTCTGAAATATGTTGCCTGCTTTGGACGGCTCAAGTCAACACCGCTTGTACTCATTTTAGCCTGGTCTGAGGAGTTAAAGACAGGAAGCGACTGACTTGTGTTTGGTCCTCTGAGGACTCGGGCCAACCAAAGGGGCCAGGGGGTAACAGAGACGTCCCACCTGGGTGGACATTGCTTCCAGGTACCTCGGGACTTGGGGCAAAGGGACCCTTCGGATGCGACCACACCTGCAGTGTGTTACAAACTTGAGTGTCTCAAGTTTGAGCAAAGATGAGCAGGGGACAATAGAACGGCGCCGGCAGGAGCCAGGGCTCCCTGTACTTCGTTCACTGTTGGTGGAGGGGAGGCGAGGAGTTTCACTCTGCGAGGAGGAGAGGCGCTAACCGCGATCGCTGGGCGACTGGCCGGGCAGTGGAGGTCAGGGCTCCGGGGGCAGGGGCGGGGGCAGGGGCAGGGTCGGGGGCGGGGGCGGGCCGGTCTCTGCTCGGAGAGGGCAGGCGAGGAGGGGGCGGTGGTAACGTGTGTGTGGTGGCTGGGACGGGCGGCAGACGCACGCTGCCTGGGGCTGATTGGCCGCCCCGTTTATAAGAGGTGCCCAGCCGGGACAGCGGGGCTGTTTGCCGAGGTTGGGGAGCTCCGCGGAGCCGCTGTCCGCCTGTGGAGCCGTCCGAGCGGAGCGGTGCGGAGGTGCCCGCGGCGCGATGCGTCGCGCCAGCCGAGCCTACACCAAGTACTTGCGCGGCTCCGAGG
>VWZI01006238.1:131908-162980 GCA_013396835.1 Psilopogon haemacephalus | reverse complement strand
CGCCGCCCACGAGAGTGCCCCGCCGCCGCCGCCACCGCCGCCGCTGCCGGCCCACCCGCACCCGCCGCCCGCCTCCCGCTCCCTCCTCGTCGCCCTCGTCCTCCTGGGATTGGGGCAGGTGGTCTGCAGCGTTGCCCTCTTCCTCTACTTCCGAGCTCAGGTAAGCGGCTCCTGTGCTGACCGCCTGGAGGCGGCGGCGAGTTGAGGAGAGGAGATCGGCGCTGTGCCTTCCCGCTTTCGCGTCCTCCCTGTGAGCGGGGGCTGCCTCGCACCTTACAGAAGGGCCTCCTGTCGGTGGGATTGAGTCGATTAATGATAATAATTTAAAAAAATCAATCAGAGAACACCTTTGTCTGGCCCTGAAGTTGGCCCAGCTTTGAGAGGGTTTGGACGGAATGGTCCCTAGTACGCTGCCTGGCCTGTGCTGTCCGCCAGTCGCTGGAGCAGCTCAGCCTGAGGTGAGGTGTGCTAGGTAATACTTTGGCCTTCGGGTGAAATTCAGGGTTCAGGGGTTGTCAGCGAGATCGGACGTGAGAAGTCCCCGACTCACAAAGTAACTAATGGTCCTTCATTTGATGTCGTGCAGGGTTGTAGTTTTTAACGATCAGCTTCCAGTCGTTCACTAGAGAAGGATTAGACGTGGTTGAGGTCTTTGGCTGCCATAAGTGCTTCACCAGTGGGAGAAATGTCTCTAAGGAAAAACAGCCACCACCAATGAACACCATTTGGAATCGGTTGTGCTTCAGACTGCATAGGGACACTGTGCAGCAGCACCTGTGTGCTAGCGGGCATCAGCCAGAGGTGTCTGCTTTGTGGCTCAGATGCTCACTTCAGAAAGCCTGTGCCCCTTGCCAGCCAGGCCGCAAGCCTGCCAGAGGATGCTTCAAGAAGAGGCAACAGTGCATGCGGAAAGGAGCAGAGGGAGGTACTGCTGTGGGGGAGATAAGGTGGCTAGCGGTTAAGCTTTCAGAGAGAAGAGGAGCCTGCTTCTTGGAAACGACTTGCCCTGTTGGCTGGATGCACTTACTGCTGTGTGTCTTACCCTGCACGCCTTCTCAGAGGAAGTGGGGGGCTGCTGGTTGGTTGTTTCTCGAGGCTAGGTGTTGACTTTCTGCTCTTTTTATTGGATGCTAATTAGTTCTGTTTATGCTTGTCTCATTGTCTTCATGGAAGTGGTATTTCTGTTGTGTGTACTTTTCATTTGAAGTCAGTGGCGAGTGGAAACCAGTTGCTTTCGGTTTACTTTCTAGGTAGATGCACTCTTGATGTAGCAGCCTGGATTTCTTAACAAAGTGCACTCTAAAACCAGATGTTGCACAGATGTATACCCACTTAAACAGATGAATTACTATCAATGACTGTCAAATGTACAGGGTCATTTATTATGCAGACCAATTCGTATTTTCTTACCAACAATGGTTTTGCACTTGCCATTTTATACAAAAATAAAATGGAACAGCAGTACAGTACTCAGTTCATCATATCCCACATGCTTCAGAAGAGTGACACTTAATTTCTGTGACTCATTGTAAAGTAGCTTAAAGCTAGTTGTTTGCTTGAGAGTGAAGGAAATGAATGCCTGCTTCAGCTGTGGCACAGAAATGTTTTTAGTTCCAGATCTGCATGAACATGAAATGACATCTTTGTCAAAACATAGCTCATATAAATGCACAACTATACTAGAGAGCCACAGCAATCAAAACAACTAATCAAAGTATACTTTTTGAAAACCATTTTACTATTTATCTCCCACTTCCCCCTACTGAGGACCCTTTCTGATAGATTCATATCAGTGTTTCACACATGGCTAAAAAAAGGCTAAAATAGGCTAAAAAAGGCTAAAAAGAGCATTCATACCATAATGGTTATTTTTCTTCTGCTTCCTTGATTTAAAAAAATTACATGTTCCGGGTGTAATCCTGTATTTGGCAGCTTATTTCTCCTCCCAGTTTCTTGTTCCCGCAGATTTGGAGTAATGCTATTGAATGGAGTCCTTTGTAAACTTGAACTTCTGAGACATGAAAGAGATGCTGTAGCTAGAAGTAGCCTTGACTGAAGTCATCGCCTGAAAATTTTCTGATGGAGAAAATGGCATATTTGCCATAATTGAATAGAATAGTACATACAATAATAAGTATACTGCTGAAGAAAATGCATAATTCAAAATTATAAGATATGGTAATCCCTACTCATTCACATGTTTCTTGTTGGATAGGTGGAAAAATAGAGTGGGTCCTGCGGTAGTTAAGTCTTATTTAATGTCTTGCACATTATTTATATGGGACATAATCTGACCTCTTTCTTTTCAAGACATTGTGATCAAATATATTTGTATTGAGCTATCTCAGCTTGTACTTTTCAGTAAAAATATAATCTGTCCAAATTCGATAAAAATATTTGAATTGGTTTGGTTTTTTTGAGAATTCACCAAATGTAAATTAACAAGATTTGACTATATAGACTGATACTAAGAGTTTAACAGCTCTTTAAAACCCTGCTTAAGAGTCTGAGTAAACTCTGACTCAGTTTTACCATACACATTTCATCTGTATTTGCATAAAATCATTTGGCTTGGATCATGACACAATATAAGCTGAGACAATAGTTGAGGTTTTGGTTTTTCCTGAGTTTTGTTTATTTTGTGGCTTGACCATTTGGAATTTCACAAGACATAACTGACAGTAGATTTTCATGGGTAAACACATGCTCGTGGCCAAGAAATAATGCAGTGCAATGCAAATGAGACAATGAGCTGGAGCAGCTAAAAAGAAAGAAAAAGATAATTGAATTTTACCAATATTCTTATGTTCTGAAATATGCAAACATTAAGATGCTCTGGCTTTTCTTTTTGAACCTTGTGCAATATACTGAATCCAAGAAATGAAACACTAACAAAATGCCTTTCTGGGTTCATTTAAAGTTTTGTGGGTGTTGTAGAACAGTGGCTAACAGAAAACAGCCTGACGGGAGTCAGTAGCACTTTTTGGAAGCCTGGAAGAAACCCTTCTTAGTGGTTAAGAAAGGCCATGGAATGCAGAGTGATATTTGATAATCTGGAAATTGTTTTGAGTTTGAAAATACGTGTGAGTATAAACATAAAACATTTATTGTAAGGGGTAAGTACAGAATGTGATACCGCAACATTGCATAATTGAGGCAATTTTTAATATCTTAAGGTGGCAGTAAACTATTGTGTCTTTCAAAACCAAATGGAATATTTTTAACATCGGAAAACTGGCTCTTCATTCTCTACAATTATTTGGTCTCACCCTCAATGCTGGAGTTCATTTTGGCTGCCCCGAGTTAGGTAAAAAAAGTCTCAGACACAGATGAAGCTAGAATGATGACTGATGCTGAAAATCAAGGGACACTGAAAGGTTTAATCTGGTTCCAATGTCAGACACAATGGATGTATACACAATAGTTACATAGGAAATATAAGCTAGAGACTCCTCTGTTTAAATAGGTTAACTTCTCTAGAGTATTTAGCTTACTTGATGTTATAAAACTTTCTCCAATGTTTTTGGTTGCATCTTGATGTATCTTCCTGGTATTAAGTATTTATGACTTCATGCTGAAGTCATGTGCCTTGCAAGTTAGCAAGCTGCCTGCTGTAGACTATTCTGGTATTTTATCTGACTCTTTAGAGGTTCTTCTCAAAAAATATACATCCTTGAAAGTTTTTGTATGTATCGCTTTTTTGACCACAGTTTTGGTCTTGGTGTTTGGTAATAGCAGTTCATTACATGATGTCTATACAGATATGAGATGTGGGATTTCTGAGAATGCCTTTTCAGACAAGAGAGCTAATTTTCATGGTTTAATGTGATGAAGATTAGGTATTCTTTGAAGAAGGTAAGAGCAGTCAAGTAGATTAGTGAGTCCCAGTATTACAGCTTTACCTTATCAAACAATCTCTAAAGACTTGCAGTTTTTCAGAATGGGCTGCACAGCTTTAAGTTGCTGAAGTTATCAGTTGCAGTTTCCATTAAGCCTTCAGTCTTTTAACTGTAGGTGCAGAGATGCTGGTTTTCTGTCTTAAGCCTTCAGCAGATAAACTCTGATCCAAATAAGTGCTTCTCTACAATCTGTGGTTACAGCTCTGGCACAGTGTTGTGTGACACCTTTGGCTGATTGCTGATGTGTGATAGCTGCAAGCCTACACTATGTGTGATTTGTCATGTTGGATGCTTTACAAATTTCATGAGCTTTGTATTGTTAAACCTATTTTTCTTTTTCTGGTTTTCAGATGAGTTTAAATAAATCCAAAGTGAGGATAATAGTTTCTCACTCTAGTGGAGTTACTGCTAAAAACGAGTATCTAGTGGCAGTTATTTGCTGTCTTTTGTAATATGTGTAGAGGGGAGAAGACTTAGATATCCACATCCTTTTGAAGGCTCTAATTTACTCAGGTTTCTAACAACTCTAACATAAGAGGCTACATTTGGAATAACAGGCCATATTTTGGGTCCCTCAGTATCAGACACATAACAGCAAACTGGAAAGAGCCCATCAGAAGACAGCTGTGATGGCTGGGGTCTGCAGTGTATCAGAAATGGAGAACTGGATTAATTTGACCTAACACTAAGGTGACCTGCACTAAGGTGAGGGAAGTGAATTACTAGTTTTAGTTACCAAAAGATAGAGACAGGTTTTCCAGAAATTCACAGCAAACAGAAGAGGCATATTTATGAATTGCAGCAAGGATAACTGTAGCTGGACATCAAAACCATTGTTTTTACACAATAAAAGTGTTTCAATCATAGAATAGTGTACCCAGAGAGGTTCAAAGTCTCCATCAATGGAGATTCTGCAAAACTTACCTAGACAAAGCTGTGACCAACTTGCCCTAAGTTACAAGTTGGCTCTTCTTCAAGCATGGGGCTGGACCTGAGACCTTTAGAGGTACCTTCCAACCCGAGTCCTTCTGTATTAGTTGTCTTTTAACAGCTGTTCATAAATGTTTTGTGTGACAATTTGTTCCTTTCAGTTTACAGTTGATATTCTGAATGCCAGATACCAGTGAAATGTACTGGAAGAGGTGCTTTTCTGGTGCAGTTGTACAGCTGGTGCTGCTTTATTTATATGTCTAATCCTGTACTGGCTCTGATGCTCATCTGATACCTGGAGTTGGTTTCAAGGTGCTAATCTTTCAGGAAATAAGGCCAGTAAAAATTTGTCTCAGGCTATTGATTGAGGAGACTGAGAACCAGGAATTAAATTTTGTAATGAAGGTACAATGAGGTAATGAGGTAGTAGTTTAGATCAGCTTAAACAATTAGTAGACTTGCACTGCACTAGGTAGCTTGAGAGGTCATTACTGTAGTTTTCAGTGCTTTCATAGAGCCATAATGGCTATACACAGATTTCTTTTGGGTTCATCTGTGTCATGCCACCCCAGGAAGGTGTTAACTGCCTCCAATTCTGTTCCTCTACTCAGAGCTGCAGCATCTTCAGATCCTCAGGTGAATCTTTTCTGTTTTGTTCCAAAACTGCAGGAAGAACTGAGACAGCTAAACCAGGTCACATGAGCTGACATTGTTATGAATGAACTGGGGAAATGGCTCTCATTTTGAGACTTCAGCAGAAGTATGGTGATGGCAGAGGCAGCATTTGGTGTTGCCATCTGTGCAACAAATGTTTCACTACAATATGTGCCTGTTGGATGGCTGCCTGGCTGGTGTAGGCTTAAATTTGTATCTATAATTCTAACCTTATGCTTTCTAAAGTTAATTTGGTTCTTTTTCGGTGTTAGGGTATCAGATTTATGTTTGTGTGAACAAATGATGTAACATGTTCAATTCACTCTGGCTACTTTATATTTTGCACAACTTCCTTGTGATGTTCTGTTTTGTCCAGTGTTGTGTTAAAGGAAACAATGTTGGTGAGGCAGTATCTTGGCATTCCCTGGTCATTACAAATAATATCTTACTTTCTGTAGTTTTCGGTCAAAGTTTTTTTTTTCCATCTAATGCAGAATAATAGAAGTAAATAGTCTTTATTAGACCAGATGATAACATTCAAAAACATGGACAACATTTTGAGTGCACAAACCCTTCTTCAAACCTGAAGTAAAAGGAGAATAAATACAAATTGAGAACAAATGCTGAGTCTTAGGCCACCTATGAAAGACTGGTTAATATCTCTTGAGTGTTAAGTATATGGAGTGTGGGCAGAAAGGATGAAGTGGTTTCAAATAATATTTATGCAGTTAAATTCTGCTAAAACACAATCCTAATCCTTGGAATATCCTTCACATTTATCTAACTGACATAATTAAGGAATATTCTAAGCTTACAGTTTAACAGTATACTTGATTCAATCATGAAGCTCAGTTGCTAAAAATATCTTGCAGATACTCTGAATTTGCCAAGCTTTGTCCCATGGAGGAGACATGTTTTGTGGTACTTCTTTTTTTTTTTTTTTTCATTTTTTTCCTCTTTCTGAATTTTTGCTGTCTTACTTGGTGACTGCTTTGTGCAGCAGTGCCTTTTGCTTACAAAATACTTGCAATGACAACTGGCCTCTGTCCTTCTGTTTCTCCTCTTGGAAAAGATGTGCTAGATGCTGTACATATTTTCCCTCAGTTTCTCTACTTGTCATTTGTGTGTTGTCTTGCAAACTATAGTTTTTAGAGATAGGACAGCTGTGTATGTTAGCTGCTGAAGTAATTGTGATGTTGCACCAAGTATTAAAAAATTTGAATTGAAGATTATTGATTTTACTGTAGGAGTGGAATTTATCTTTAACTTTTGATAGTCATGTACTTAGCCTAAGCTAATGAACTAGACAGCTCTGGAAGATAGTTCACTCTCCTGTCACACATGCTTGTTGGATGAAATAAGCCTTGATGAGGGGAACTTTTTCCCTTTTAATTGTTTACAGTGAAAATTTATATACTAAATTTGTCTAGATGCCAAACTTCTAAATGGTTGAAAATTATCCCTGACTAAAATGCTCTTAATGGCTGTTGGACAGACACTTAAATCTGTGCTTGTGTTTATATTTTTGTTTCAGATGGACCCTACTAGAATTTCAAAAGAACATGCGCACTGTGTCAGAACACTTTTTGGACATCAGGAAAATACAGATTTACATGATACATCATTTGAAAGTCAAGAAGTGAAGTTAATGCCAGAATCATGTAGAAGCATGAAACAAGCTCTCCAAAGAGCTGTGCAGAAGGTAGGTGGCAGACAGACCATGTGTGCCTTTATTTTGTTGCTCCTGTTGAACTTCACAATATTTTTTCCAACACTTCTAAGAGGTAAGTTCTATAAAGTATTTTCTGGTGTCAGAATAACACCTGAAATCACATCCAAGATTATATTGTGTTCACTTATGAACTTGGTAGTGGTTAACCAGTTCGGTATTCAAACACTTTCTACTTCTACTATGCTTGCAGTGAGTTGGTTTGCCATTGTAGACATTTAGATAGGCTAGAATGGTAGTCACTTATCCTAATGCTTGTAGAGGTTTGCCAGAACTTTGGATGTTCATAAAAATGGACAGTTCTGCCTTTTTTTTTTTCCCTTCAAAGTAATCTTCCTATTTCCGACAGGGTTCTCACTTGTCAAGATCATCAACAAACAAAATATTGCCTGAAAGACAGAGGAGATAATATTTGATCATGTTTCTTACTCTTTCTTCAGCCCAAAATGTGGGCTAGTATTGTCTTTTTCTTTGCTCATTTTGCCAATATTCTGTTCTTTACAGAACAGAGCTGGCAGAAGAGCTGCTTTGCCGTAGCATAGTAACTGGGCAGTCTTTGCCTAGCGATTGAGAATGACAGGTTGTTCTCAAACACAAATAACAGAAGTAGTCAGCTAAAGAAGTCAGCCCTAATGAAGAAAACCAGGCAAGCTGGATATGTCACAATCACCTCTTTCTGCAGTTACTGCATTTGATGTCTTTGTGTGTTCATTATAGCGTTTAGTGGTAATTATGGGCTATTTAACAGCTGAATGTCTGCTATGGTATTTGGTTTCCTTGGCTTACCAGATCCATTAAAATTTTACATCTTCACATCTGCCTAGGACTGTCAGTGTTTCGTAGAGAATACTACATTAGATTTGAGCTGAAATCACACACACTTTGTAGAGTGAATTGCACTTGAGTTAATTATATAGTACTTTAATTGTGCTCATGAAGTGCTTGCTTTTAACAGAGTATCCTGAGTGACAGATTTTTTTTGGAAAAAAAACAGAAACCTGGGACTTTTTTTTTTTTTCTTTTCCTATCCACCTCCTTAAAAAAAGAAAAGGAAAGAAAAAAGGGTTTAGCTGTAGAATTAGTTATTTTCTCCAATATTTTATAGAGGCTCACACTATACCTACTTTTGTTTGGCGTGCTGTTACTGGGCTGCTTGTTCATGTGGCTCCCATGACAGAGTAAGGAGTGCGTTACAGTAAGTGAATGGGAAGCCCTGGTATTCTGGTCATTCACTGCTGGTTACTCAACAAAGGCCTTGGCTTTAGCTGAGCTGCATCTCCTGCCATTCTGAATGGAGCTTAAATGCTGCAATGTCAGTGGCCAGGATAAGTAGCAAGTAGGGTTAGCTTTTTCGGCTGATGAGCACTAGTTAGAGAACAATAAAGTTTCCCTTGCCAAAGTAATCAGGTCTTGAATTGCCTCTGAATGCAGCAGAGTGTATTAAGCAGCTGCATGAGTTTTCTGGACTCTTTGCCATCATTTATTGGTAGCACAGACAAAAACACAGATAGAGAAATGCTCACCTGGGACTACATTTGCACATTTTGGCATACAAGAAAAGTGACGGAAGGAGTATTAAGGCAAAAATTTACTTTATTTTGTCCTGGCTTTTGTTCACTCTGCTGCAATGAAAGGTAGAGACGGAGCTGAATCTGACTTCCAGGTGCGCTAATTTTGTGTGAGAATGCAGCTAATGTGACGAAAGAGGTTTCCTGTTGTCTGTGCTTTCTTTGCTTCCCTGGAAGAGACTCTAACCTGTGTGTGTTTTAAGAACCAGTCCTTATTTGAATTGGCAGCATGTTAAGTGACTGAAATTGAACACTTTAAAATGCTGCTTAGATTTTGTGATTTTTCAATATTTTGTATTTCACAATTTAAGCTGTTCAGGAAATGAAAATAGACAGCTTGCTTTTGCTCACATTTGTGGTCTGGTTATGGCTTTTAGCTTACTGCACTGCTTCTCATCTGCTTTCTTTGCACACCTGTAAACCTATAAAGTAGAGATTGACATTGAAAATGAAAGTGCTGTTATGAAACCCAGGGTAGTAGGGCTGCAGGTCAAGTCTAGAAACATTTGTCTCCTGAAAAAAAGTAGTAACAAAAGATTTTTTAAAAAAACTCAAATCTAATGGTGAATTCCTTAGCATATTCCAGGATAAAAATACTGTTTAGAAGGCATTTTACTCAGTAGAAAACACACTTTCAATGTGCAGACAAATAATATATTTTCCTAGACTGCCTGTTTGCTTAATTATTTTTTTTTTCACATGTAACCCTATGAACCTTTTGGCAGTCCAGATGCACTAACCACAGTTCTTATGAAGTCTGTCATGAGCCTGAAGTAGAAGAGACTACAAACACATTTTGGGTCAGTCATAAGTAACTTTTCTTGGCATTATTCCCAGCTTCTAGCAGCTTGAGGAGTTCAGGCATAAACTACTCTCCCATATGGCAACAGAGTACTTTGCTAGACCTCCAGGGCAGCACTTACAGAGATATCTATATACTTAGCAGACATTTAAAGTGCATGTAGTTATGGACAAACTCTGAGTTTCCCAAGGGATTGCTATAAGCTGTTAAAATTTCACAGTTTCCATCCTACAACCTTACATGACTTTTTATTTCTGCAGGCAATAGACTACTCATTTAGATAGAGCTTGTAGTGCTGATCTCCAGATTGTCTTCTGATGAATGTACTTTCTGTTTTACTTCCTCCTTGATTAACGTTCGTCAGATTGCTGACTTGCCACCAGATAGGTACTTCCTTGTATTAGCTGAAGTTAAAGCACTCAGGTAGTAGAGAAGACAATTGCATAAAGAAGCTTTAGGATCACAGCCTGTTTAGAGAGGTTCTTTTCTGATTGGCCTCAAAAGACTACTTATAGCTGTTCAAAATACTGAGTTATTGCGAGGAGAAGAAAACAGATCAGAGATGTCACACACTCAAATGTAGCCTTATATCCTCAGCATTGGACATAACTTGGAGAGCAAAAAATTGCTTTTATTTTGATAGTTGAGGTGCTAAAGGTTAAAACCTGCAGCCTTCTGTGGATGAGGAAAGATCAGTTTCCAACTTTCCAGCACTTAAACCACAATTTTTGCTTTTAAACTGTGAAAGTTCTGCAACTTCCCAATTGTCTCTTAATTTTTTTGGATGAAGTAAGACACATTTTTCATTTTTGTGACTGATTATTTTGTCTGTTGTTTAAACAGCAACTGTATGAAGGAGGTTGGAATATGGGAAGGAAGCCAGCAGAGTTGACTTAGTGGGCAGTGAGCAAATAATGCAAAGGTATACAAGTGCAGCTTATCATAGAACTAAGAGTGGTGTGATTTTTGTGTACAGTTTTTCTAAAAATAGCTCAACAGCTTGGTAGCACACATGGTTTTGTGGGTGGCATTCTTAAAAAAGGTCACTGGTAATATTTTGTCAGCAGTTCTCATGCCGTTATAGCAGTGTCTTAGCGACAGAATCTGTTACTGATTCCTTCATGGTAGTGTACATGGTGATTAAGCAAGAGATGCTTAAAGGTGTTGAGGTGCTAAAGAATGCAGCTTATACTTTAAAGATTTGGAAAACCCTAGCTTTTAGTTCCTTGCAGTAAGGATATCAGGACATTTTTCTAATCCTACTAAGACATGTTTAGACATCTGGATGTCTCCAAACATCCACTGAAAAATGTGGTTCTTGAGTCCTTCAGAGTCAGAAGCAAGTATGTGCTAAAATGCTGTAAGGTAGAGTGTATATCAGCACTTTGGTAGTGTAGAATCATGAAGCAAAAAAATTGAGAGAAGTGTTCTACTATTTATTCTTCAAGAGGAACCTACAGCTCCATCCCTGTTATCTGTCATGTATTTCAGCTTCTTTTTGGAAGCTTGGGAAATAGAACAGAAAGGGATACCATGTTTTGGGGAGCTGGTCAGAATCAAGAACTTGACAGTAGTACAGTGTTTGGAGAACTCAGCTCATGGAGGATTTCTGGCCACAGGCTAGCCACTTCTAATCTAATGACGTGCACACAGAAGTGTTAATGAACATGAGCTGCTCTGCAGCATTTCTCAGTGTGTTAGTGTTGGGCTCAGAGTTGTAATGATGCTTGCATTCTTAATTGTGTAGTAGCAGAGCTTCAAGAGGAAGAGAGGAGAATGTGCCTGTCAGAGAAAGATGCTCCTAGGAAACAGGAAAGTAGGATCAAGACCATCAGGACAAAGAGAGTTGTAGACTGAAGTCGTCTTGGGTTGCTATTCTCCTTACCAGGTCATGTTGTTGCAGATGAACAGCACCACCAACAGTTAGAAAGAGAGCAGCTCAGACTGCATTTCGTGGGCCCATAACCTTCTGCATGAAAGATGAGCTGAGTCAGGATGCTGGATCTCAGAAGGTGACATACCCCGCAGCTGCTCAAGCCAGAGCATCTTTGGAAATGTGCAGGGGCAGAACTCTGTACTCCTAGGAAAATTGTAGGTTAAGGAGAGGGTAGCAATTGGTTAGTTCAGAGACTTCAAGGGCTGTGCTGTAATAGGAGTTTAAAATGTATGTAGCTCTTTTTGGATCTGCCCAGAAGGTTTTCCAAGCAAGAACATTATCACATCTTCCCAAAGGGCAGGCAAGTAGACTCCACATCTGAGAAGTTTCTGTTAAGAAAGCAAGAAAGCAAAGGAGTCACCTCTTTCCATGGAAAGGATTGGATGTAAGTGTGGTGCAGGAATTTCAGTATGGTCCATCTCCCAATCTCTTGTACCATATGTTCTGTTCTTTTCAGAAGCCTTTGCCACTCTTTGCTGTATCTAGTACTGACAATTTTCGTGGTCTTTCTACTTCTGATGAAGTTAAAGAGCTCAAGTGTGGCTAGAGGCTGATGCTGGTGTATATCTCCTAGAACTGTACTTCATTTTTATGCTCCTAGAACTGACATTGAAATGGGAAGATCAGAGAGGGGAGGTTAATGTAAATGAGGGAGGTGGACAGGAGCTTTGTTTCTTTTGAAGCTGCAATTCTGCTTTTCTTATCGTCTCTACAGCAGAAAGCATCTTAATGATTGCTATCTATGAAATCAGCATATCTCTGCTGAAGTAGTATGCTTTGATAGTCATAATATAACTCCTATACTGCTGAGGCTTTTCATTTTGGTTTAACATTTAAACACCTACTGAAAGGGGAAAGAGAGTAATAAATGCACTGGCTAAGACGTGACAGATTTCACTGTGGCTGCAAAATTACAGGTGTTTTCAAAGCAGTATTTCAAATTCTAAAACACTGCAGTGATTGAGAGCACAGAGGAACATTGCTGATCTGGCCAAATCTGAGGTGCATTGATGGTACTGAAGCAGATGCATAGCAAATACGTGTGGCAGAGAGATAAAACAGAGGACCACTCTTAGGTTTTAAAGATGAGATATGATTTTCTATCTTCATCAAAATGTTTCCTTTTGCTAAATATTTTCTTGATAGCTCCATGGTATGAGGTGTTCTGACTATTGCCCCTGTTTTTTTATAAAACAGAGGTGAAGAGAGTCATGGGGGAACAAAGGGCAGAACTGAGCACTGAATATTACAGACTCAGTCCAGGCTTGTAAGAGGAGTAGGCTGCTTAGATTTTTGAAAACTGCTGTTTGTATGTTTTCTGAAGAGGAAAACAGATACAGATTATTAAAAGCAAGGCTTTTTTTGTGGTGCCTGATGTCTGTTCTTTGTGCCTTTCTTAGTTTTGAATAATACAGGTTTCATTTGTGTTAAATCTAACCTGTGGTTTTGAAGAATGCAGAATTCTGAACAGATATCCAGTGTATTTGGCCCAGAAGATGCTTAATCCTTCAGTTCCTGCATACCTTGTTAGATGAGAGCCTTGATTGTAAAGCCTTGTGGTCTTGCAACCTTCCCTGTTAGCGATCAACTGTGACAGGTGGAGGTTTTAATTTGCCTAATTATTTGCTTCATTACCAATGAAATTCAGAGCTCACCTTTCCTTAGCTGTTAGTGTGATTCCACATTAGTCCCTATGTAGAACTGCCTCTTTTGTTATCTTTTGACCCCTTGTAATTAAATCAGTTCATAAATTCCACGTTTTATGTGATGCATTCTTATCAGTCATTGTTCTGTTTCACTTAAATATTCCAGTAAGTAGGAAATGTTGCAAATGTCCTGTCATCACTATTTTGATAAATAGTGTAGCAATCATACACTTCTTCTGTCCAGAAGGATTGGACAAATGAAATAATTTGATTTTGGCAGCTGAACTTTGTGTTCACATTATACATCATGCAAACGGGACTGTATGTGTCCTAGGCATTTGAATATAATGTAGGTAGAAAAGTCCCCACATACATACACACAGAGTGTTGTAATTGTGCAAACTACCTCCAATACACAGTACTACAAGACAACATCAAAGCAATGGCTTTTTCTCATTTTAGGAAGTCCAGCGTGTCATGGGACGAGCACCACCAAGACCAGAAAAAGGTAGGTCCTGGTTTATGGGTAAGAAATATTTTAGTCCTACTAAACTTATCTTTCTGAGGTAATGCAATTTTTTATTTTTTTTCCCTGTAGCTGCAATGGAAGCATTAGGAATGGATCTGTACAAGAGAAGCAAACCTGAGAAGCAGCCATTTGCCCATCTCATTATTGATGATAAGAATATTCCATCTGGTAAGTTCCATTTGAACTGAATACTTCTAATGCTACTATAAATGCATTAAACAGTGAAGTATATAAAAACAGTTGAGCAATACCAGCAACAGATTGGGATTTCAGAAATTACATTGGATAATAAGTTGGATACCTTGAAGGATTTCAGAAGCAGCAGCAGTAACGTTAACACAAGGACATCTCCCCTTTGCCATGGGTATCTGATGTACCACCAGTCTCTTAGATGCTGAATGGCCTCCCCTTCAAATGGCTGTTTTTCATGATCAGGATCTGGGGGCTTGGCCTGCCTCTTTGTGCTGTTTTCAGGTGAGGAAAGAAGATATCTATTGAATGCTTTTCTCTGAAGTTTCTTACTTTAGTTAGGGCCCAGCTGGAGTTCTTATCTCACACTAAACATAACTATAGCTACACATACGCACAGATCTATGCATACACACATACAAGGATATACCAGTACAAAGACTGGCCAGAACCCAGATCTTGAAGGCTGGAAGATGTTTTCCTTCCACTGAGTCTTAAGGTTTTTTTTTCTGTTGCCAGATGAAAACAATGTCTTGTTTTCTGTTGTAAAATTCAGTAATACCTCATGTCCACCTATTCAATCCTTCTGAGCATCACTTCTTTTGTGTGCCAAAGTGTAATATGGTCTCTATGCATTGGTATTCAGGGTGGATCTGGAAACTGAGACTCTTAAGCGATTGCACAACACGCTTGAGTGTTAGGTGCTCATCACTATGAAAACTTGCTATAAAGGAAGCACATCTTTCGTTTTGAGGTGTTGAAAACTGCAGTCCCAATGTCATCAGTATAGCATGCCTGCAAGTTCCCTGCCCTCTAGCTACATTACACTCTCATAGCATAGGGCTGTATTTATAGCATTTCCTTCTGCTAATGTGTGTTGACAAAGTTTTGCCATATTCCATTCATTAAGATATTGTGGGACTGGTACAGACACTTCCACATGAAGACTCCCAGGGCCTTCCTGACATTCAGACATTGCAGAGCTCCACAGAGGTCTCTGTCTGTGTCCATCTGGCATCTTTCAGTATCAGGAATATCGAAGATCATAGCATTGTATTCTGAGCAACAGGTTTTCTGGTCAGTGTGTTGACTTGGATGCAGTGTACTTCTGAGATATTAAGCAGGGGGAAAGATGATCCTATGGCTTTTATTTGGCTCTGTGGTAAGAGTGTGGCATTCTTTTACCTTGATAGAGCTCTTATTCTCTCCCCAGAGTTGTCCTTGGATGGCTTTAGGAGTATCCTTGGTAGTACAATATGAGGAAACAAGACATAAGTCTGCTGTAGAACACTCTCCAGAGGAAAAGATTCATTCTCACAATTTTAAGATATCTTAGCACTGTTCTTTTTTTTTTTTTGCCCTAGAGCACTGTCAGCTGAGATTTATCTTCACCATTCTCTGTACAACAATCATCACAGTTGTTTTTGTAGTAAACCAGAGTTTATTCTGAAGCTATTAGAGGATCTCAAGATGGGAGTGGGCATTGATCACCACTGTCATCTTCCTCTGAAAATATATGCATTCTGCAGTGCTGAACTCCTTAGCTAAGCTGTGTACCTTGGTTTTCTATTTTGTATTTCCCCAAACCTTTTGCGTTTGCTTTTCTGTTTTGTGTTTCCCCAAACCAAAGGGGGATGCTGTGCTGAGGCTTGAAACCTGAGATTTCAGCAGCCTACATAGTAATACCTTGGTCTTCCTCTATTTAAAGACAAAACACTTCTGTATACAAGGAGTTAGCTTGTCTGGAGGAAGAGGATTCTTTCTCCCTTCAAGTGTGTTGACATTGCCAAGATCCAGAGTTCTATAAGCCAAGAGCTTAAGCTGCTTGTCAGAGGGCAGTCAAAACTTCTACAAGCTTTCTTATTAGCTGAAATCTTCCTCACAAGCTTCTATTTCAGTCAGATTTTGGGTTTTGAGATAGGTCAGTGGTAGAAGGTGCACTATCAGTAAACTTGACAGCATTTTGTCTTTGTAAGGATTGAATTAGTTTACTAATCACAGATAATGTATATCTACAGAAGTGGAGCATGTTAGTGATACTCTGAAATCCACCTTTTCCTGTGGGAGTTTGTTTGCTGTCTACCTAGATGTTGCTATGAACTGTGTTTTTATCAGGGCTAGCAGCTGATAATTTTTACTGTTCTGCATCACTGGATTAACCTTGTATGGAGTGATGTAGCACATCTGTGGGTATTGGCAAGGGAGGCATTGCTCTTTCTTGCTCTCTTCACTTGTTTGTTTGGTTGTTTGTTTTTTTTTTAAATAGCATAGGCTGCAGGAACTCTCATAAATATAGTGCCTGTGACAGCACTCTGCTTTGTTTCTCCTTGGATCAGATGAACCCCTTACCAATGAGATGAGCTGGACATCCTTCTCCCTCATCTGGCACTTATGGCTTCTGCCTCTTTTGGAACAGCGTTGCCAGGATTTTAATCATGAACACCGCTTCTGTGGTCCCTGTGGGTATTTCAGCAGTGAAGGGCTGCATCCTTATGGATAGCTGGAACCCTGAGCCTACTGGTTGTGAGGCACTTCAGTATTAAGCTCATTGGTATGAGGCAGTACTCAGCTGGGTGGCTTAGAGATTAATGAGAGGCATAAAGGAGGAGGAATTTGCCTGAGGGTCACCAGTAGTTTTTTTTTCTCCCATCCTGCTTCCTCTGACCGTAAATGGCAATTTTTGTTTTCTTTCCCTGATTTCAAACCCCACATGTCTGAAATCCTTCTAAATTATGCCATTTATGCCATATTTATGCCATATTTATGCCATCCATGAGTCTGGACAGATCTGTTCTTAGTATTTTAAGGTTCTCTGCTGTCATCACTCTGACCCAGAATAAACAACGTCAAGAAAAAAAAAAAAATCAGACTTCATCACTGTTAAACAGGGTTTTATTTTAAGTAGTTAGCCATTGAACACAAAAGGGGCACTTTTTACCTGGTTCATAATTACATCAAGCCCCAAATGGACTTTTGCAGCTGGGGGGGAGTGCGAGGGAGGGGGAAAATAACCTTTCCCAGCTTTTGCTGTCCCCACCCATCATTTGGCTGCAGAAGCCAGAGTGGTTTGGCTTGCTGTGTGTATTTTTTAAGTTTGCTGCCTTAGGTTAAAGCTGGATTTTTGCTGGTTGGTTTTTACCAGAGCTCACAATAAATGCTACCTAGGTTTTAAATGAAAACAGTGAATTTTGGTTTATAAATTGATTACAGAAATTAGTCACCATTTAAAGGAGAAAATCACAAGCAGAAATAAATATAAATGTTAAATATATCATTTGGGAAGTGAATTGATACCTTTAACTGTCTAAGGAAACACTGTAGTCTTCTGAGCTATTTACAGCCACAGGTTTGGCTTGACTGCCCTTTGCCTCCAAAACTGTTTTTCAGTCCAAAAGTGCTTTGGTCCTTTCCTCAGGCTTTATTTATACCTGGAAGTTCATAGGATGCAAATTATTGGTGCAGGGTTACTTTCTCCTCTGTTCTTCCCCCATCATTTTCCTTCTTGTTAATTAATTTCATTGAAACTCATTTGTATTGGTCTTAGTTCATGTTCACAAATATTCAAGATTTTATTTAAAATTTGTCTCAAGTTACCAGGACTGTGTATTAACTTGACTTTTTGAAAAATGCTCTTTACCATGTCTGGAAGATTATCTTACTCATCTCTCTGACTTCTTTCTTCTCTGTCAACGTGACCTACCTTGTGATGTTTTCTTGTGGCTCCATAGTAAGTTTGTGCCATGCTGCTGGCTGTGATCTGCCTCTTCTGGAACTTTGAACTCTGGCAAAATACGTGTGCTTTGATTAATGCAATTGTAGCATTATAATTTAGGTTAGAAGGGACTTACAGAAGTTATCTAGGCTAATGCTCTGCTCAAAATAGGTAAGGGTCATGTTCCATGATCTCTTGGCCTCCATCTGAACATGGATGAATGATGCATAATCCCCTCAACACCAACACTGTGAACAAACTTCACCTGAAGTCTTCTCTCAGCATTTCAATTATAAGTGACTGTGACACCTATTTTCTGTCCTCCCCCTTCTTCAGCAGAGAATCATGTATTCCCACTAAGGATTTCTTCAGAGCTGCTGTTTGATTAAGAATGACAACTGAAAGTTTATTTGCCAGATAAATCAAATCTGCCTAGCAACTACCCAATGTGTCACCAGTCTGTCACAGCCTGCCAGCATGCCTTTCTTTTCTGTTGTACATATACATTCTTGTTCTGTATCTCCGGCGTGCCTCTCCTCTGATCCAAGCAGTGATTTCTTGCCAATTCTCTTCGTCTTGAAGGCAACCTGACCTCTTTGGGGCTGTATTTCTGACAGACTTAATGCTGTACACAAGAATTTCTACAACTTCCTCAGCTGTCCCCAGTGCCTCAGAGGTGCACTCTCGTACTCCAATCTCGACATCTCTTTCAGGTGAATAATTCCAGGCTAAGAAACTTGAGATCTTAGTGTTGCTTCCAATTAATCTGTGGTTTTCAGTGGTTCTTTGAAGGCATTGCACAGAGAATGCTTTCTCTGTATGATCTTGCTGGTGCAATTTCTACCTGGCTGCACTGAAGCTATAGGAGAGCGACTACTTATGATCTGCCTTTGACAACCTGTGCTTTGCTCAAATCTTTGTGGAAGAATACCAGAAGCTTTGTTATCTGGACTGCCATTAAAGTATTCATCTCACATGCAGAAGTTGCTTGCCCTTGGCAATTGGGAAAGTCTCACAGATCTCAAATTCCCCTGCCACTACTTTCCTTCGCTTCTTTCTGCATGGACAAATTCAAGGAAATAATTTTAACTAATCAAATATACCTGGGGCTTTCCCCCAGCATGCTTGTGAGCACCAGTGCTTGGAGGAGAGGGCACTGACATGTGCCTTGCAAAGTTTGATGAGAATGGGTTGCTTTGGTTCGATGTTGGGAGAGTAATGTACTGAATATTCCAATCAGACATTTAGATGCGCTGAGGGCCTAAGATGTAAGGTCCTCTGGTGCCTGTGTGGACCCACTGCTATGGGAGGGAGCAAATGGAGTTAATCTTGTGTGTTGAAAGCTGCTAGCTAGTGGTTATGAGAACAAGCTGGCCATCAACTCTCATTTGTTGTATTATGCCTTGTGTATTGACTCAGTAAATGGCAGTGCCAGTTGCTTTTGTGTATCAGGAAAGATCAGGGCCTCTGTGGCTTTGTCAGGACAGTGCTGTTTCCTCTGTGTGCCCATGGGCCCTCTCTGAATCTTCTCCCACTGTTGCCTATTCCTCACTCTTTGCAGGCAGTGCCTGTGAGGTGAGATGAGATGGATGTTATAACTGGATGGGGGCAAGAACTGTGAGGTGTGTGCTTCAGGGCATGATCCTTGAGAAAATACTACATAGTACATGTGCTGTAGTAGCAATGCTGTCTGGCCCGGTGTTGCAGGCTGCTTCTTAACATTGTGCCACCAACTAAGATGTCAGACGTGAACAGGTTTGGAAGGAAGACTCAAATGCTCTCCTCAGTGCCTGATCTCCTTCCTTCCAGGTCATGTTTTAGCACAGCCTCAATAGTACTGTCTAAGTTAAATTAACCTTCGAGACTTGACCAGCTCGAAAGCTGCAGGAGATGACACAACTTGGCTTCTTGGTCATAATACCCAGAGCTCTTGCCATGCATTTGTACATCTATGTGTGAAGTTAGCTTTCAAGTGACACTGCTGACCTGATGAACACATCAAGCCATCTCCAGCCATTCCATACCTTCTGTTCTGTCACCTTAACACCAGGGAGGTTTAGCAGGCCACCGTCAAGCTTAAAAGGCTTACTTGTATCTGTTAGAAGGAATTCAATAATGCTGTTCTACATATATTAATTCAATTATCTGTTCTTTCTGATAGTCAGATTTGGTAACTGTTACATGTGTGCTTTGATTCCCACACACATGATCTTCTATGGAGAGCCAGAATATTATCATCATTGTTTTCCTAATTTGTGAATCTTCAGCTTAAGACAACTTGAAGAGAACTGTTCTCTTCCAAGCATGGAATATCAGTCATAGTTTTCTAGTTTGAAACTTAAGATACTTCAAAATAAATAAATATAAGAAAAGAGCAGAACCTTGAGTCACATCTGTCTTCCTGAAGCTTTACCTAAGACCTTCAACCTTCCACCTTCCATCTAATATCTGTGGATATTAGATAAATAATCAGAATCTACCTCCTGAGTGCCTATAATTGCCCAACAATAAGTATTTGTACAGTTACCAAAGAATTAGATTATGGTGTGGGTCACTATTCTGCATTTCTGGGATATGACTAAACCACATTGTGAAGCCTTATTCACCAAGGGCAAATCATGCCTCGGAAACCTGGTGGCCTTCTCTGACAAGGTCACAACATCAATAGATAAGGGAAGAGCAGCCAATGTAATTTATCTGGACCTGAGCAAAGCCTTTGACACTGTCCCACATGACATCCTGGTCTCCAAGCTGGTAAAATACGAGTTTGATGGATAGGCACTTGGTGGATAAAGAACTGGTTTGATGGCTGAACCCAGAGTGGCTGTCAATGGGTCCATGTCCCATTGGAGGTCAGTGGCAAGTGGAGTCCCTCAAGGATCAGTACTAACACCAGTCTTGTTTGTCATCTTTATTGGTGACATGGGCAGTGGCATTGAGTGCATCCTCAGCAAGTTCACCAGCAACACCAAGCTGTGTGGTGCAGCTGACATGGTGGAGGGAAGGGATCCATCCAGAGGGACCTTGACAGGCTGGAGAGGTGGGCCCATGCCAACACCATGAGTTTCAACAAGACCAAGTGCAGGGTCCTGCATCTGGGTCAGGGCAATCCCAGGCACTGATATAGACTGGGCAGTGACTGGCTTGAGGAGAGGGACTTGGGGATACTGGTGAACGAGAAGCTCAGCATGAGCTGCCAGTGTACACTTGCAGTCCAGAAAGACAACTGTATCCTGGGCTGCATCAGGACAAGTGTGGCCAGCAGGTAGAGAGAGGTGATTCTCCCCTTCTACACTGCTCTTCTGAGACCCCACCCCATACTGTGTCCAGTTCTGGAGCCCCTATTACAGAGATGGGCCACGAGGATGATCAGAGGTCTGGAGCACCTTTCCTATCAAGACAGGTTGAGAGAGTTGGGCTTGTTCCATTTGGAGAAGATAAGACTCTGAAGAGATCTTGCTGTGGCCTTTGAGTATCTGAAGAGGGGGCTACAAGAAAGCTGTTGAGGGCCTTTTTAGGATGTCAGGTAGTGATAAGACTAGGTGGAATGGATCCAAGCTGGAGGAGGGTAGATTTAGAGTAGATGTTAGAAAGAAATTCTTCACCGTAAGGATAATGAGACACTGGAACAGGTTGCCCAGGGAGGTGGTGGAAACCCCATCCCTGGATGTGTTTAAGGTTAGGCTGGATGTGGCTCTGGGCAACCTGATCTAGTGTGAGGTGTCCCTGCCCATGGAAGCAGGGTTGGAACTAGATGATCCTTGAGGTCCCTTCCAACCCTGACAATTTTGTGATTCTGATGCATGCAAGCACTGGGTTAAATCTAAATATTGGGTTTGCATAAAAAAAAAGATTTGTTATGTCATAAATACTTGGGGTGCTATCTAAAGCCTGAGCTCCTTGTTATTCATTACTAAAGATACATGATTGTATTGATTTTTTTCCCCCTCCTTTTTTAAACGTTTTGAAGTGAAAATGTCTCAGCCTTTGTAACACTACAGTGACAAGAACATAAAATATGGGAAGGTTTCCTAAACTTTCTCTCTGGGGAATGAGCAGTTTAACTTGCTTTCAGATTTTGTTTACCTGTTCCTTGCAAACACTTACAGGTTAAAGATTGATAACAAGATTTGCTGTTTTTCCATTAACAATTTTTCTTTTTGAATTCTTCTCAAGACTTTGTTACTCAGATAAAGTTTCAAGTTGAGTGCAGTTTCTATACGAAGCTTTGCATGGTTGTTGCATGGTGGCTTAGTGTAATCAAGTTATTGTCCAAGAAAGTGTTTTGAACCATTGTCCACCTGATGTTCTAGTGGGAGGCCAGAGAGCTATAACCAGCAAGCCAAATATGGCAGTATGTGATGAAAAAAGTAAATTTCTTAGGATTTTTTCACCACAAATGTCTAATATTTGTTTCAGCCTCTATGACTGCAGTTGCTATAGATTAAAAAACCTGGGGATTGTTTCCTAAATGTTGGAGTTTGTTAAATGTTTATAATTTTTTTTTTTTCTTTTCTCCCCTCTTCAGGAACT
This sequence comes from Psilopogon haemacephalus, assembly GCA_013396835.1. Taxonomy (NCBI): domain Eukaryota; kingdom Metazoa; phylum Chordata; class Aves; order Piciformes; family Megalaimidae; genus Psilopogon; species Psilopogon haemacephalus. Next base: position 140,853 of record VWZI01006238.1, on the reverse strand, counting down.
CGCAAAGTGAACCTCACGTCCTGGCATCATGACAAAGGCCAGGCAAACTTATCGAATATGACATTCAATGATGGAAAACTGATTGTTAATCAAGATGGGTTTTACTACCTTTATGCCAACATTTGTTTCAGGCATCATGAAACTTCAGGAAACCTGACCAAAAGAGGGCTTCAGCTGATGGTGTATATGATGAAGACAAACCTTAAAATAAGGCGCTCTGATGTGTTGATGAAGGGAGGAAGCACCAAGTACTGGTCAGGGAATTCAGAATTTCATTTTTATTCTGTAAATGTAGGAGGGTTTTTTAAATTAAAATCTGGTGAAATGATAAGTATCCAGATATCAAACCCATTGCTACTGGATTCTTCACAAGAAGCAACTTATTTTGGGGCTTTTAAAGTTAGGGATTTAGACTGAATCTTTAGAGTGCTAAAAATTGTTTTTTAGTGGTCCAGAAACAACTTGAAGACAGAACTGAAAGTCTTGCAACCCAATAGCATCTGTATAAGCCATATATCTCTCAAGATATATTTGTGGGAGTCCCACAAATGCACAGAAGGGCAAAATGACATAGTTCTTCTGATACCTTCCTATAGCATTTTTATTTTGTATGTCTCCAATGTCTTCAGTAGAGTCATTAAGACTTTTACATGGGTGTAGTTGAAATCAGAGCTATTAACATTATTAAACTTCTGCTTCCAAGTTCTGCCCTGGCTTTTTAACCTGTGCTATGCTTAATAGTTTTGGCACAAACATAGAGGAGGACAGAACTTGGCTCCCAACTTGCATATAGGATTCAGTTTTGCTTGGAGTTGAGCATTCTCACCCTGAGACTGCAAAGATTATGAAAGTATAACTAATCCCTTTGTATTTGATGTGGCTTTTCACATGCTGAGTTAAGACTGTTCTTGCTTTGCTGGATTAGGGTTGGAGAGCTCATGCCTTGGTAGAAATGAGTTGCAGAACACCTAAACAGTTCAAGTTGAGCTTTTACCTGATTGAAAGGGTTATTGCAGCAAGGAGGATGATCATCTGGCCTTGCAGTTCTAAAATCACAGGTCATTTTTATTACTGTTGCACAGTTAATTTCAAATATAGATTGCCAAAATACAGCGTGCCTTAAAGTATTACGTCGTGCCAGAACCTGCAAAGACGTTTTTTAGACAAAAAGTATGTATTTTTATATTCTGTAGTATCTAAAGTTATATTTCAGGTGTAATGTTTTGTGGGAAAAAAAAAAAAGAAAAAAAAAAGAAAAGGAAAGAACTAAATTATATTGTCCTATAGTATTTGATACAAAATATTTAAAAGCTCTTACTGTTTGTATATTTAATGTTTTAAACTGTTTTTTAATGTAAAGACATGTTGAACTGGTGCACTTTTTAATCCCAATGGGAAAAATTGCAGCTAAAAGAGATTGTTTGCAATTAGCAAATGTAATATATATATCTTTGTTCTTTTTAACTTAATAGATTTCTGTTTAAATTGTCAGTATTATTGGGAGGGAGGGGAAATCACACCGATGTCATGAATAAGTACACCAGAATGCTGGTCACTGGGTGCCTTTCATATCTAGAGGGTAATTGACATTACAAAACTGACATTACTTAAGGGAAAAAGAAAAAACAAAAACAAAACAAAAAACCCAAACAAAATTAATACGTAATAAGCCACAGGAATGGGGCTATTCTATTATAGTTATCAAACAGGCATATTTTCTTACAAGAAAATCTGCAAGGTGTAAATTCTGCAATTGGGTAATGTCTTTTTTAGCCTAGTTTCCTGAAAAAGTGAAGCTTATGTCCTTGCACTGCCTGTCCTTGTCTCCTCTTCTAGCTTTTAAAACTCTGCAGGCTCCTGCCAGATCTGGCAGATGAATGGCAGTGTTAAGAGATACTCTTAGAGGTTTTATGGGAACTGACAGCTGAGAACAGCTCAGCTATTACACATTATTTGTCAGTGGCTGGCCACTGCTCCTATTAGCCAACACATGAATATGAGGAGACTCCTAGCTAGCTGCAACGTGTGTTGTTGCTTGTATAGTTGCTTGAAATCTGAGGGTGGGTATGGAGGACATAGGATAGAGCCGTAAATACTGCAGGTGATGTTTAGAGCACATCTGGGCAGGGAATAGCAACTTGATAGGGAAGGGTTGAGGGAAGTTTTAGGTTTGTTTGCCTGTGTGCTCTAGGATGATGTGGGAAAAACTTGCTCACTCTTTTGTCAGGAATCACAAAAGGGAAGACACAAGTGTGTAGGAATTGAGGCTTCAATACAAATCCTCAGGCCTTTTTTTGTTGTTGGTTTGATTTTTTTTTGATAAGGAACTGAGTTGAATTCAAGCAATTATTTTATACTGTATAATAAACATTTCTTTTTAATGTTAATATTGTTTTCTTACAAAATACATTTCTAAGAAAAAAATCCCTACTTTGTAATTTCTTTATTCTCCCATGTGCCCTGTATTTCTTGTGCAGTTTTGATCGTTTTGCTAAGATTCCAGAACATTCAGGCTGGGTACAGTGTTACTCAGTCTCGAAAGCTTAGGCACAAATCAACTACTTTCAGATAATTGCAATGAATTTTGTTGAATTTTGATTCAGTTCTAAACACGCATCCACCACTTTCAAGTAGGGTTGCATCGTTGTTGAAAATTTATGAGGAAATGAGAACTTTCCATTTATATATTACACCAAACAGTTGTCAGTTCAAACCCAGAAATGACTGAAGAATCTGGAATTTTTAAATAAATAAATTCTAGGGCTACAGGTCACACTCAGTCATAGTTTTTCCACTATGGAGGTGTCCAGTGGCAGGGTGGGAGAAACATGTCTATTCTGTGTCTGGTCTGGGAGTTAAGTCACCTTCTGGGGACATAGAAATGAGGTTTCAGATTATTTGAAAGTTGACTTAGACTTGGTGCCTAGTGGTTGAGGTTAGCAAATGTTCTGCCTGTGTATGGTGTATGGGAACAGGAACCACCAGCATTAAATGTCATCTGAATGACAGAGGCTGTGAGCTATGAGTGTGTGCTAGATGAGGGCACAGCACCTGTAGCATGTGTTGAGCACCTGTTAAAACTTTCATTGGTATGGCAGCCTAAGACACCAGAGATTAGAAGAGGCCACCTGGGGCTCAGCTTAGTAGTACTTGTTAGGAGTGCTGTAGGCATCCATATTTCATGATATAATACGGGGCTTTGCATTTCCCTTGTGCTCTTGTGACCAAGAAGGCAAATGGTATCTTGGGGTGCATTAAGAAGTGTGTGACCAGCAGGCTGAGAGTTGTTCATCTCCCCTCTACTCTACCCTAGTTGAGACTACATCTGGAGTACTGGGTCCAGTTCTGGGCTCCTCAGTTCAAGAAACCAGGAACTACTGGAGAGAGTCCTGTGGAAGCTATAAAGATAATTAGAGGACAGGAGCATCTCTCTTATGAAGAAAGGATGAAAGGCCTAAGGCTGTTTAGGTTGTAAAAAAATGGGAGAGGATTTTAGCAGTGCTTATAAACACCTAAAGGGTAGAAGTGAAGCAAATGGGCACAGTCTTCTCAGTGGTGCCCACCAACAGGGAAAGGGGCAATGAGCACAAACTAGAACACAGGAAGTTCCGCTTAAACATAAGTGACGGAGCACTGAAACAGGATGGTTGTGGAGTTTCCTTCTCTGTCAACTTTCAAAACCCATCTGGATGCATTCCTGTCCAACTTGATCTGGATGACCCTGCTTTAGCAGGAAAGTTTTGACAAGATGATCCAGTCCCTACTATTCTGGAATTCTGTGATGCTGTGACAACTTTGCACCTTAATGATTTGGAGGGATGTTTTTATGTCTCCATGTCCTTTGGATGTAAATTATCCAGTTATGTGATAAAATAGTCCTCATGGGGCTGTATAGGCTACCCTGGGGATTATAATTGGGAACCGCACTGGTTATTCTCTCTACAGAATAGGAAACAAATAGAAGGTCCTATTCTGCCTGTCTTGTCCTGGCCCTTGATTTTGCTTTTTATTATCAGAGCAGCCACAAGTTGAAAAGCCTCAACACTGTCATTCAAGGTAGCGTTGGGCACATATACCAAGAAGATAAAGCAAAACCACCTGCTTTGCCTCTGACCTTCCTGAAGCCTAGTGTTCCACCAGAAGTGTCTGTTCTTTTCTGTCTGCCTCATTTGTTTGATTGCTTCATCAGGACAAAATTAATTAAAAGAGTAGACTAACCAATTAATGAAGAGAGTTAACCTTGAGGAGAAGGTAATGCTTTCTTGGGTAAGAAGGCTACACAAGACTCTATAATCTTCAAAAGATAATTTTGGTCTGTGGACAGATGATGTTATTGGCTAGAACTTGAAGTTTAAAAAAAAAAAAAAAGAAGAAAGCAACAAACACTGTACTTGGAAATGGTTTATTTCGAATTCAGTGTATTTCAATGCCTGTAAGTGTCTGTATATTCTCACTCTGTACTTGCTAAAGAAGTGAATTTTCATATGTGAGGTTATGATTGCATATTTTGGCACCTGGGTTCTCCTCCCCCCTGCATTTCCAGGCTCCTTCCAGCCAGTGAGTGTTTCTTTTTCTGTCTGTCCCACTTCCTTTTCTCTGGCTCCTTCCAGCTGCCAGTGTCTCCTGCTCACCCCACTCTTGCTGACTTACAGATCTTTTTGCTGGTGGTAGCTACAGCCTTGGGACAGATCTACACATTCTTCCCCTTATTTGGCCTATTTTCAGGTGGCCTTGCTGTGTCTCTGAGTGGAAAGCAAAAAGAGTTAAGTTTGTAAAATACTTTTTGAGGCATTGATGCAAGGACTGAACTGGATAGGAACACAAGAAAGTAACAGGGGAGTAACAAAACAGCAGACTGGGCACATAGAGCAGTCCTTAGTGCCCTCTGGTTTGATGCACCAACATTGGAGGGCTCAAAACAACTACCTCACGCTTATACTTCTGCTGTTACAAGCTTAGCCTCCAGCAAAACTTCACAAACATGACCATATGCAGTGATTTGAGAAATCTCACACCTAAATCAGCAAGTGTTCTTGCACACATTTCTTGTTCTTTCTTCCTCTCTGTGTTGATGCCTTGTGCAGTGTTTCCTGCTTTCCTGGTTGTTGATATTTGGAATCACAATATGTGGACTTTGCCAACTACTGGATTTTTTAAAACTCTCTGGGACCTGAACTGGTAGATGCCAGGCCTTTGTCTACTGTTACCATTTTTTACTAGCTCCAAAGCAAAGCTCGGGTATGAAAACATGAGAAACCCATTTCAGCTTGAGATTGTTTAAAAGAGAATTCACAAATTTCTAGGCAACTTTGGATGTTTTGTTTGTGAGGCTTTTTTGTTTTGTTTACCTTTCCTGCTTAATTTTAGCCTTAAGTTTGAATGCACTGAAGTTTCTGTCTGGGTTGCCAAGGAAATATTTGTTCTGGAGTGGAGGTGAGGTGCCAGGTATTTTTGATGTACTATTTCCTGTTTACAGTCCATTTTGTGAAGCTTAGGAAGGGCTCATTCTCCTGCCATCGTTCAGTGTTCGAGCCATGTGCTCTCTGCCACCTGCTCTTTTGTATGAGACACATTGCTTTTCTTCAGACCACACATCACCAAACTCCAATCAATTTATGTTGGCCTTTTACAGAAGACAAGCAGGAGCTCCAATTGTTTTCAGCTCCTTACATGCTGCAGGTCATGAAATGATAGATCCATTTTGCCGGCCTTCAGGTTCTTTATTCATTCAGTGCGTGAGAGATCCCTAGTTCTTCTTTTAGCAGAGAAGAACATCCTTCTTTGACCGCCAAACTCACATTTTAGGTGCTATCATGTCTTTGTAAACATGATGTAGCTGCTGCCTTGTCCCGTCAGTCTCAAACTCCTCAGTCCTTAGGTCTGTGCTACCACATGTGAGTAAGGCTGCCTGGGTGGCAGTTTAGGGGATCTCAGGTTCACAGAGGGAAGATTCATAAACAGGATCCCCTTTGTCTGTACCTCTCCCAGCAGATCATGGATTATTGTAGCTCTAAAGTATGACTACATGGAAGGTAACTCTTCAGGAAGTTCAGAAACTCACTTGTACACAACGTTTTTACCTCATGCCCCACCAATCTGAAGGATTTTAACCCACTCTTCACTATTAATTTTCCTTACTATGTCACAAAACCCCACCAGAGACTAGAATCACAACTCTCCTTGGACCGATAAAATCAGTTCACTACAGATGTTGGCTGTAAATGCAGAGTGAAGAAAAACTTCACTGCTAGTCCATACTTCATTACTGCCCTGGTACAGGTTCATGTGCCTGCTGTGACCTCAGAGTGGGTTCTCTGCCCTGCTGACATTCCACACAACTGATGTACAGCAGGTGGTCTAACATGTACACACTTACTTTGCCCTCTGAGCACTGGTGACTAATGACACTGCTTTATTTGGCAACCATGTACAGATTTTCTACTCCTTGTTTTGTATAACCATGTCCCAAATATAATTCTTTCTGCATTATACAGAAGTCTGACCAGCTCCTTGGCTACCTACAGCATTTTGCAATGTTACTGTCATGGAATATTTTTTCTGCAGTACAGTATTACATGCAGTAACACAGCTTAAACAAAACAAGTCCATCTGGTTTAATGTTTTATCACTCATCATGGCTCCAGATCTTTGTTCTGGAAAAACAACTGCAGTTCTGGAAATGTATTGTTATGTTATTTCTGTCCTGCTAACTGGAAGAGGGCTGGAGTTAAGAGGCACTGAGTGGCACAGAGACTTGCAGCTTAAGCCAGCCTCCCTCTTAAGCAGAAAATCTTAACAAGTTACTCTTTTATTGTGTGAAGCTGAGCATATGTGCTGCATGCCCTGGAGCTTGACAGAGAGGGCTGCTCCAAGAAGGTCAAAACAGAGCTAGCAAGAGTGTTAAAATAAACCCACATGGGTAGCAAAGGTCCAGCCTGGACCTTCTTCTTTGATCTAGCACTGTGGATATAGAGGAGTAAACCAGAGAATAATCTGGTAGCACAAAATATTTAAAATGTGTTTACTGTTTCCTGAAAGCAGATGTTGATTTTACTGCTTATTGGCACCTGTTATTCATTGCAAATTAATTGTCAATGTATTGTTGAATTACTACTTTATGTTAATCTGCATTTTCTCTCAAAACAGTCCTGTCAATACCACTGTGAATAAGAAGAGATAATTTTATTTAGACTCCATTGGGCCTTTTATAAGTCTAAGAAGTTGTATGGTAAAGTAGTATCAAGCTTATAGGACTAAAGTCCAGCATTCTGCTGCCTGTGGCTTAGTAGCACTTTGTTCTAGATTTTTTTCTTTACTATCTGGCTTTTTTTTTTTTATTATTATGTTTTAAAAACTTTTTTTTTTTGTTTGTTTGTTTTCAAAATGAGAAGTCAAATAGAAATGCTTCCATGATTTATTTTGAAACCATCCAAACAAGTTTCCTCAAGTTTGCTCTTATTCTTGGTATATGCCATCTGTATGCTTGCAGAATTTTGCTGATGTGTGGGATTGTGAAACAAAGCAGCTCACATAAAAAAAGTAATTGAGAACTCCACTGGCCCAGCTGTGCTGTGAGACTTGCTGAATGTGAAAAAAAATCCATAAATTGCTTGTTACAATTCATTCAGTTTTATTAATCTTGATTAATATCGTACTGGTAAGAAAGGGTTTAGCTTCTCACTTTGAAATCAGTGGACGTTTTCCTGCTGACATCAATGAGATTAGTGTTATAAATAGTTTTGTGTAGGACAGTTTCTTTTGAAGCCATTTTTAGGAGGTGGCTATATTAGCGTATGCTATGTGTTAGCCTACCACTGTACGCTGATGTTTGTCATTGTGCAATGTAAACTGCCCTAAAACAGCAATGATACAAGTGATGTTTCTTCTACATCATATCCATTAGTTGTGTCTATTTCAAGTACAGAATGAATATGCCACATACACTGAGAATCACAGAATGTTAGGGGCTGGAAGTCCAACCCTCCTGCCAGAGTAGGATCACCTATACCAGATCATACAGGAATGCATCCAGGTAGGTTTTGAATATCTCCAGAGAGGGAGACTCCACAACCCCTTGGGCAGCCTGTTGCAGTGTTCTGTCACCCTCACAGTGAAAACATTTGTCGTGTTTTCATGGAACTTGCTATGCATCAACTTCCACTCATTGCCCCTTGTCTTGTCATTGGGCATCACCAAGAAGAGCTTGGCTCCATCCTCTTGGCACTCACCCTTTACAGATTTATAAACACTAATGAGGTCACTTCTCAGTCGCTTCCAAACTGAAAAGCCCCAGCTCCCTCAGTCTCTCCTCATAATGAAAATGTTCCCTTCTCTTAACCATTTTCTTGTCTCTCTACTGAACTCTCTCAAGCAGTTCCCTTTCCTTCTTGAACTGAAGGGCCCAGAACTGGACACAATATTCCAGATGTGGCCTAACCAGGGTAGAGTAGAGAGGGAGAACAACCTTTCAACCCACTAATCACAGCCCTTCTAATACACCTGAGAATAATATAGTCCCAAGAATAATATTTGCTTACTGGTGACATTTCCTACCTTTATATCTCTTGTGAGATCTGTAACTTATTTTGGTACTTTTGCGCCTGTGCTATAAGTATGATACTGAATGACTTTGGCACACCGTCAAAACCAAATTAATGGTGATGGGAATACTGTTTTTGCTCACCAAATGTACAGAATGGTCAATCTCTTTTTGGCATCCCAACTAGGAACAGGCCAGGAAGAGGAACAAGGTCTCATGGTTGCTTCATCCTAATTCTAGAGGCCATAATCGAGTGAGGGAGAAGAGATATGACAAATCTTGCCTTCAGAAACTTTTATATTGCATCATCAAATGTGTTTGTGCAATGTGTGTAAAATTATGACCTAAGCATAAATTCTGCCTTGGTGGTAGAGAAGCTTTTTTTTTTTTTTTTTGTTTTTTTGTT
>VWZI01006238.1:102332-124365 GCA_013396835.1 Psilopogon haemacephalus | reverse complement strand
AAAAAAAAAAAAAAAAAAAAAAAAAAAAAAAAAAAACCAAAACAGGCTAGGTAGAGATGAAATTGCAAAAGGGATGCCAAGAACCAAAAGAGTCTCAGATAAAAGGTTCTGGCTGTTCACCTGAAGGCTCTTGGCAGTGGGTGCCAGGTGAGATCAGCTACCGGTTTCCACAGGGCTTGTGTGTAGGTAGAGTACATACTTGGTCCCCACAGCTCCAGCAGCTGCAGCAGGGATTGCTTAGCTTCCACCCCTTCCCTGATGATTAGTGATGAGCAGGACCCAAAAAGGCAGAGGGCTGAGGAACACATCTTTCTCTGCTGGACACTCATAGATGAGAAAGATGAGCAGAGTGTAAACCAAAGAGGATGAATTTGGTCTTTAGCTTCCCCCTTGGCAGGCTTTGGTTGATTTGACTTTCTGCCACCATGAAAAACCACTGAAAGAGCATTCCAAGTCAGCAGCTGGGCTACTTTGTGTTTAATTTGACAGAAAATCAAAGCATTTTTGAGCAAAATTGAAAATTTTCTCATGGAAAATTGCCTTTTGGTAAGGGTGGTGTTATTTTCCCAGTAAAGCAGTTCCAGATATCTCTGTGTTACTGATGCAATGCTGACATAATCAACTGTGAAGCAACGACTCTGTGTGTGGGGAATCTCTCAAGGATGTAGAAGTCTAGAGAGTCATGACCATCCAAGCTGTTTTGCTTCTTTTTTGCCTTTCACAGCAGTTTCAACTACATTTCCCTCTGGCATCCTCTGGCAATGTCTAAATCTCCTTTCCTGACAGCCCATCTCTGCTCCCTCTTTCCCCCACCTTTTGACACTTGCCATTTCCCTATTCATCCAGACTGGCTGCCTCCTATATCAATGTCATGTACTCTGTCTTTCACATTGGGGTGGACTATTCTCGTGGAATAAGGTGGTTTCTCAGCCAGCTCTCTTGGGTTTCCAGCCTCCCACAGGATCCTGCCTACTACTCCCCTGAAAAAAAAAAAACAGTCTACCCTTCTGAAATTCATAATGATTTTTGCACTAGTTGCCTTCCTCAGCACTCAGCATCTTAGGCTCTACTCATTCCTGTCTACAGCTACATGGAAGGACATTGTGGAGAGGCTGAAGCTGGTCTCTTCTCATGGGTAATTGGAGACAGAACAAAGATGAATGGCCTCAGGCTGAGACTGGGTAGGTTTAGATTGGACATCAGGGAAAAGTTTTTAATGGAGAGAGTGTTCAGGCACTGTAAAGAGCTGCCCAGGGAGGTGGTGGAGTCACTGACCCCAGATGTGTTTAAGAGTTTTTTGTATGTGGTGCTTAGGGATATGGTTTAAGGTGGGGTTATAGGTTGGACTTGGTGATCCTGAGGGTCTTTTCCAACCTGGATGTTTCTGTGATTCTGTGTGATCTTATGGTCCCTACAGCTGAGGGTGCTATCAGCTATCACATTTTTGATCAGTGGTTCATTTTCTGCAGGCAGCTTAATTGGCAGAGCACCTCCTAGTTGTCCTGTCCAGTACGTGACTGGCTTGTCTCAGCCCCACATGCAGCCCTTCCAGTGGAAGCTAGCATGGGTAGACTCTCACCTTGAGGACTAGGGCCTCAGACCAGGAGATTCTATCCAATTCTTTAAAGAACTTGCTATTTTTGACTAGGCAATCTGTAGCAGGTGCTCATTATGTTATCCCTCCTAGCTGATCCTGAGCTTCAACATAACAATGAGAATAACCTGAAAATGTATCTAAGCCATGCAGCGATCAAACAATGTCTTCTTGTCACCAAAAGTAGCTGGATATAGTGTTTATCACTGAGGACCAATTCAAATAAATGTGACTGTACACAAAAACAATGCATGCAAGACAGTGAAGAATCTGCAGGTGAAATAGATAATTTATTCTTGGGTGTACACTTCGGTTCTAATGAGATTTTTGATTCCATCGACTATGACCTGCAGCCAGGTTGGCAAACACACAAAAACTGAATTTAATCAAGCCTTTCACTGTTTGCAAAGCAGCAAACGATATGCTTGGTAAGCTGAGTAGATGTATCTGCATGCTAATCTTTCTGCAATGGGCAATGTTGGCCATGCACAAAGGGCCGGTGGCTACTCTTGCCAAACTCCTCTGAGTAAATGAATGGAGCATATAAATTTGCAGGAATAAAAAGAGCACATCAGACTTCAAACTTCTCTGTATTTTTTGGAGAATATTAACAAAGCAAGAAGAAAAATGCAGAGCAGGGCAGTGCTGGCTGGAGCAAGCTGTCTAAAGTGATAAACATCACCCAGGTCACAGCTCAAGTAAAGAATTGCACTGGGAATCTGTAGATGTCAAAATGCAATGGGCTACTTTGGGAACCCTGTTGAAGTCACGGTGCTTTGTGACCTAATTCTGCCTCCCCCAAAATAACACTTTCTGTGTAGGCCTTCCTGACATATTAAGGAATTGTATCGTTATCTACCAGTATAAGAGTACAACAGCCTTTCCACCACTGAGCTCTTCAGGAGTAAGAAAGGAAAGGCAACATAATGACAGGAGATAGAATCATAGAATCATAGAATGGTTTAGGTTGGAAGAGACCTCAAAAGTCATCCAGTTCCAACCCCCCACCATAGGCAGGGACATCTCCCACTAGATCAGGTCTCTCAAGCCTTAATCCAGCCTGGCCTTGAACACATTCAGGGAGGGAGCAGCCACAACCTCCCTGGGCAACCTGTGCCAGTGTCTCACCCCCCTCACTGTGAAGAACTTCCTCCTAACATCCCATTTAAATCTCCCCTCCTCCAATTTGAACCCATTATCCCTTGTCCTGTCATTACAAGACCTTGTGAATAGTCCCTCCCCAGCCTTCCTGTAGGCCCCCTTCAGATACTGGAGGGTTAGATGAATAGGAACATCTGTCAAACAAACCAGACCTCAAATGCAGCCAACCTCCAATGATTTTTCAAGATTTAGGAACTGAAACATCTTTTAAAATCTGTGTCACAGAATCACAGAATTTCTTAGATTGGAAAATACCTTCAAAATCATTGAGTCCAATGAGTCCAATTAAAAGGTTATTTTGTTTTACCCTGCCTCTTGAGCTAAGGCTTTGTTTGTCTGCACTTCTGCACTTTCTAACTGCAACATTTACTCTTTCAAAAGTCAACACTTCTTCTGTCTGAATATTCTGCCTTACTTTCCATACTTAACTCTGGTGGAGCTGTGAGCAGGAATTCAGTGCATGCCAGTATCTGCACAACGTTGTGTGATTTACTGCTGTGTCTCCAGGGATGTAAGGTCAGGGAAGGTCTTTCCAGGGCTTTACCTTCTGGTCCTCATAGTGTACTCGACTTGCACAGACTGCCTGAATATTAAGTGTGATGGTGAATTAAGAAGAGTGTGTCCAGCAGATCGAGGGAGGTTCTCCTCCTCCTCTACTCTGCCCTGGTGAGACCCCATCTTGAGTACTGCATTCAGTTTTGGGCTCCCCAGTTTAAGAGGGACAGGGATATGCTGGAGAGAGTTCAACAGAGGGCTACAAGGATGATTAGGGGACTGGAGCACTGCCTTATGAGGTGAAGCTGAGGGACCTGGGGCTTTTTAGTCTAGAGAAGACTGAGAGGGGATTTAATAAATGTTGATAAACATCTGAGGGATGTTTGTCAGGAGGGAGGGGACAGGCTCTGCTCACTTGCTCCCTGTGATAGAACAAGGAGCAATGGATATAAGCTGCAGCACAGAAAGTTCCACCTCAACACAAGGGGGAACTGCTTTACTGTAAGTGTCACAGAACACTGGAACAGGGTCCCCAGAGGGGCTGTGAAGTCTCCTTCTCTGGAGACTTTCAAAGCCCATCTGGATGTGTTTCTCTGTGATCTGAGCTAGATTGTATGGTCCTGCCCTGGCAGGGGGGTTGGCGTCGATGATTTCTTTGGGTCCCTTCCAACCCCTGACATTCTGTGATGTTACTCAGGACTAAACACAATGTTGATCAGAGATCATAGAATGGTTTGGGTTGGAAGTGACCTGTAAAGGTTAGCTACTCCAACACACTCTGCAGTCAGCAGGGACATCCTCAACTAGATCAGCCCTGCTGAGCCTCACCTTGAATATCTCCAGGTATGAGGCCTCAACCACATCCCTGGGCAACCCATTCCAGTATTCCACAACCCTCACTGTAAAGAACTTGTTTGTAACATCCAGTCTAAATCTATTCTACTCTCGTTTGAAGCCATTGTCCCTCATCCTATCACTACAGACTTTTGTACACAGTCCCTCTCCATCCTTCTTGTAGGCCTTCTTCAGGTACTGCAAGTTATCTATTAGGTCTTCTTGGAGCTTTCTCTTCTCCAGGCTGAGCAACACCAGCTCCATCAACCTGTTATCACAGAATAGGTTCTCTATCCCATTTTTGTGGCTCTCCTTTGGACCCACTTCATGAGGCCCATGCCCTTCTTGTACTGAGGGTTCCAGAGCTGGATGTAGTACACCAGGTGACGCCTTACCAGAGCTGAGCAAAGTGGCAGAATCATCTCTCATCTGCTGGCTGCACATCTTTGGATGCAGCCCAGGATGTGATTGGTTTTCTGGGCAGCAAGCACACACTGTGTGCTCATGTCCAGCTTCTCATCCACCAGCATCCCCTTGTCCTTTTCCACAGGGCTGCTTTCTATTCTGCTTTCTATTACCTTATATTGATAGTGAGGACTGTAGATGTACACACTACTCAAGTCAGGTGCAAATTCTATTTTGCATTTACCTGGGAACAGATTACAGTGTCTCATACCTCCTTATACAGTCCCTAATTGGTCAGAGTGCTCTTGGGTGTTCAAAGAAACTGCATAATGGTCCAGGGGGTTGATGGATTGCTAAGCACCAGCCCTGGTGCTGAACACCTCAATAGTGGTGACTCCTGGTAACTGTATGTGTTGGTTTGAGCTAATTGGAGAATTTGAGTGAGAAATTAGACTATTGGCTGAAAAGAGAAACACACAGTGTGTCATTTCACTGAGTTTTACTGAGGAAAGAAGAAAAAAAAGTTGTTTTAAGAACTGTTCTCAAAACAACCAGATTAGCAGTTTGCGTCTGTCTGTGCTGGCTGCCGCAACTTCTCTTTGTCTCTCTGTCTTGGTAGCTAATTCAGAGTAAAATTACTAACTCCTTCCTGCCACTAATCTCTCTGGCCGATCTTCAGCTTATCTGCAGCATCAACTGGTGGTGAGATAAGATTGGGGAAGGGGGGAAAGGTGGTAGGGGGGGTTTGGTTATCCTCTCTTGGGGATTTTGGTCTCTGGGAGGGGTGTGGTATCTGTATTGCCTTTTCACTGTATATATCTGTAAATATTTGTAATATCCTGCAAATATTTGCTTGTATATTGTGCATTCCTGTAAATATAAAGCTTCATTCATTAACTTCCAGTGGTTTCTGAGTTTTACCTGGGGTTTATTAAGGTGGGGGGGCAGGTAACTGCTAACCCACTACACTGTAACACCTTTCTAACATCCTGTAAATAGCTATTCATCTTATATAAACTCTTTCCATGGGTACTTTTCAGTAAAGTGTGGCTGAGCATCCACTCTGCTTTCAAGGCAGGGTCAGATTCTCAGAGGATTTTTCAGTACAAAGCTCCTGTTTAAATGAGCACTGGACATATAAATACACCTGAAAACCTGTGCTTGCCTTGGAGATATTTGTTCATTGGCCATTCCCAAGTAGAGAAATTTGTTATGGCATTCAAAAACTGTTACGAAAGTGCCTGGGGCACAGCAATGGTGGTGTTTATGGTTTGGGAAGCTAAATTTTTTGGAGCTGGAGCTTGTTTAAGGCCTGACTTCTGCTCATGGTTGCAAAGCGTTCTAATAGTCAGTGGAAGTGTGAGTCACAGAGGGCAAGCCTGCATCAGTCAGGGGGACGGCTGCCCACACAACTTTGGTTGGCAAACTCATCCCAGAGGTTAGCAGTCTAATATTACATGCAGTCTACTCAGACTTTGTGTTGGTAAAGCATTAAGATGTTTTTCCCCTCATACACAAATAAACCTACTACATTTCCACTGTACTTTCATATCTCTCGTGTCTCAATGCACACTTCTCAGCGGATGCTCAATCATCTCTCTACTTCTTGACAGGCCTTACACCCACCAGGGGGGTGCCACAGGCAGCCACAGAAACAGACATTGCTCTGCAGCTCGTGCTGCGTGAGCCTGGGATGCCACAGCACAACCGCAGTCAGATGCTGAGGCCTGGATGGAGACTTTCAGGCTCTGAGTCCCTGTAACCACCTCTCAAGAGACAACAATGCTAACACCCTAAAGTCACCTGCATGCAGATAGGTGTGCATCTACACTCCTGTATAGCTTGGATACGTTACATGTATCTGGAATTTAGTAAATGTGGAGTTTAAGTGGTGCCCAAAAGATGGCACTGTTTATTTGTGCTTTTTTTCTTTCTTAATTGCACATCCTCTTCTAGACTGGCATATCATCCGACAAAGTTAGGACAGAACTTATATTCTCTGTAGTGAAAAGTGATGGGAATCAAACTATTGCTGCCGTGTGGCCTTTCCTGTAACCTTTAACGTGCAGTATTTTAATGGAAATGGGCATATCGATGTTGCTTTGTAACTACAAAGTGGTTGCCCTTTTATTTCCATCTAGTAGTTTCCTCACAGATATTTCAATCTCATACATTCAATTTAATGCCTGGGGATTGAAGAATGTGCTTTCGTTATTTAAAAAGGAGAAAGAATTATTGACAAAGGGCGGATCGGAAACAGAGTTTTGCCTTGAGGGTCCCAAAAAGTTAGCAAAAACATCGCTGCCCATGCAGTAATCATTATCTCTGTGTGCTGGGAAAAACAAAAACAAAACCAAAACAACAAAACCCCAAAACAGCAAATGTCAAACAGCATGACAGTCAAATTACAATGAATCGGTTGCCCACATTTCTGTTTGAACAGCCAAATCTCAAGTCCTCCCTTAACAGCTTGATGCAGCCATAGAACCAGAGTGAATGTGGAAATACAGTTTACCTTGCAGCAATGAATTTAATGAAAGGCTTGCTGGTAACCATAGCAAATGACAACATTAATTCCTGTATCAGCTGTCAGGTTTCTCCAGGCCTTTAAAACTAGAAGGTGTGCCAAGAAAGCAGTAACAACAACAACAACAATAATAATAATAATAATAACAGAATCAATGTTAATGCCTTTATTAAATAAAAGCTCTTTGCAATCTCAGCATGGGAATTGCTTCACCTAGCGCTGACATCAAGACCTTTCTGAGGTAACAAAATTCAGATATCAGAATACCTGACAGATGGCTTTTGACTCCGCATTCCACCATCCACCTCTACATTATGCTACTTGTAGCTGCTACAAGAAACCAGGGGAGTACCAACTAGTGAGGGCCCAATGTGAATACAAATTCAACTGCCTCTATCCCTTGCTGGAGCCTCCCCTAGGTCTGATACAACCTACAGTGGCCATAGCTGGTCAGTGAAGATAAAGACAGAGAAAAATCTGTTTGCTGTTGCTCTTCAGGATGCACAGCACCAGTCCAGGAGGCAGCTGAACAAGTACCCCTCAGACATAAAGCCTGAGACTTAACAGGCCTGCACAGACATCTTTCTGGTCCCTCAGAACTCCATGGTGTTTCATCACTAGCAGCAACCTCCCTGTGTCCTAAAGATATTTCTCCATCTGCATCCTCTTCTGCCCTCCTCCTGTCCATAATATTTCCTGCTTGCTTTCCCTCCAGACACCTCTCTTGCTCAGCATTACCTGGACGTGGATCCAAAAGACATGCAATGGGCTCATGTAAGTAGGAGTAAGACACTCTGATGCTTAAATCCAGCCACTCTGAAGCACTGTGTGAACAAAGTGTTGGGTTGCACCATGATAATTTCTTTGTTGGAATAAATCTTGCTTTTCAACATGAAATGCCTACTAGGCTGCGTGTTAAGGGAAAGAGGACATAGAAGCAAAGCAGCCAGTTGAGCAACAGAGATGGGCAACATTAAAATCCCACTTTCCTTCTGACTGGACTACTGGTTGGCAGCTCTGAAACAAAGGAAACAGGGATTCAGTTTGACTGCCTAAGGGAGACTTGCTTCTGGGTCCACCTTCAGCATTAAGTCTGAGGCTGCCTTCCCTCAGAAAGAATCCTAACTACCAGGCAATATATTGGAGACAAGCACTCTGTTGAAAAGGCTTTTGAAAAAGAAGATACACACAAATCTCAGGACTTTAGATCTTATCCCCATGAACTGTGAACTTATTTTGTCAGCTCATAGCTCAATGAGTCCCAAAATGCCAAACACTGGGCCCTAGATCTAGGTCCTAAGTCTGGTTGTTTTAACCAGGCCATTTTTTAACCAGGTACTCTCTAGGCTGTCCCATTTCCAACAGGTTTACACCTGCTGTTGAAGTGCCTGGCTTTAGCAAAGAACAGTGGTGGTTGTGTTTATTTGTAGTTTGAACTTATTATGTATTGGCTGTCTAAAGAGGTGCACTCTGGGTTATGTCAGGATGTTCAGCTATTAACTGCTTGTAATCATTGGTGCTAGAATTTGTACTCACAACGCTGAAAATTGGTTTTGAGAATTTAGTTCCCCATGAAGTTGAAGTAAAAAATGACCTATTGATTCTTCCTTACCTAATTTATTCTTGTGTTTAGATCCTAACTTACTGTTCAGGAAAATAAATGTCCCTTTTTTTTTTAGGGGTGGTGGGGGTTGCTGTTCTTCCTTTCAACAAGGGTTTCAGGAATCAAATAGGTATCTGGAAATCAAACCTTTTGTTTTTCTCCAGACATCTTCATTGTAATAATAAGGTATCAGAAATCAAAATTTAGCTGACAATTTTGATGCTGCTGCGAGAAGTAGATACAGCTTGCTGTTCAGCTATGTTGGCTCTGCAGCACTAAGCGCAGTAAACATTTGATTGTGTCAGTAAACTGAGCTGATAGATCTTAGAAGATGCATGTGGGCAAGTTTTCAAAGCAATGTGTGGAGCTGCAGCTGCAAGACTCAATATTAGCAGGAAGTGAATGAGAGGACTGAAAGCCTGTTCTATACAGCAGTGCAGTGGCATTTTATAATCACTGAAATCACTGCTATTTAGGATGTTTTGCTTGGCCTTTTTTTTTNGTTGGCCTTTTTTTTTTTTTTTTTTAAATGTTAGCATAGCTATGTTGCTGTGAGGTGGCTATGTACATAGCAGGATGTGTGAAGGTGGCAGGTACTCTCTTACTGCATCCACCCCTGTGTGTGCAAGGGGGCAAGTCTCCCTCCCCAGTGGCAGCTTCCTCAAGGCAGACCCAGGAGCTCAGCTTGGGGAAAACCTCTGGAGGCAGCTGGTTCTCAAGCTATGTACATGTACAGGCAGACAGGCTTACTGGTGGTGAGTAGCTTCAGGAGGAAAATCATAGAATCATAGAATCATAGAATGATCTAGGTTGGAAGAGACCTCAAAGATCATCCAGTTCCAACCCCCCGCCATAGGCAGGGACACCTCCCACTAGATCAAGACGCTCAAGAACTCATCCAGCCTGGCCTTGAACACATCCAGGGAGGGAGCAGACACAACCTCCCTGGGCAACCTGTTCCAGTGCCTCACCACCCTCACTGTGAAGAATTTCTTCCTAACATCCTGTTCAAATCTCCCCTCTGCCACTTTGAACCCATTCCCCCTCATCCTGTCATTACAAGACCTTGTGAACAGTCCCTCCCCAGCCCTCCTGTAGGCCCCCCTCAGGTACTGGTAGGCTGCTATAAGGTCTCCCCGAAGCCTTCTCTTCTCCAGGCTGAAAAGCCCCAACTCTCTCAGCCTGTCCTCATAGCAGCATAAGAAAGAATGGTGGCTTCAGGAAATGCAAACCCTAGGAGCTGTTATATGCCCACTCCTGCCTCTGTAAGAGGGCTTCCTCAGCTCTCCCAGCTGCTGTCTTCTCCTCTGTGAGGCTCTTGTCTTGTTGCTCTGGAGCTGGAATCAGCAGTGTATGTGTGTCTTTGACCTTGCTGTTTCATGACAAGTGCCTCGATTCCCGTTTAAACACCCCCAACTGAGGAGCAGTCTTGCTTAGCAGACTAAATTATATTTAAACACAGATTCTCAGCTGGTCTTCTTTCCTCACACAACTAACAAAGGCATAGAGTGCAAATAGCTTGATATATATTAGCTGCATTTAATCTAAAATCTTTCCAAAGGCATTGCCAAATCCGAGAGGAGCATCGGCTCACTCTTGGATGGGTTTGGTACATAGCCTGGACACAGGAGCATGGCCAGCATGGATGAATTTGAGACAGAGCTGGTGTGTGGTTTGCCACATGTAGTCGATTTTTACTGGCCACCGCCTTCTTTTAGAGTGTGCACTCCAGTGACTCACCTTGGAAATCAGCTCTGGTCACAAACTGCTTTCAGATGAAATCCATACTTTTTTTTTTTTTTTTTTTTTTGGTTACCATGCCACAGGGGTATGGTAACCCGAAAATGCCCTCTGTTAAATCTATGCTTCAATTTCAGACAAATCTCTGTTTCTTTTTCTTTTGTGACTATCTTTCTCTGTTGATACCATGTACCAAAACGATTGTTTCATGCCATATGCATCCCCTCCAAGCACACAGTGGTACTCAAAGCATTGCTCAGCTCAAGCCAGGTAACACAACTATTCTCACCCATAAGCATTCCCTCTCTGCAAATGGAAGAGCAAGGCATAAGACCTCCAGCAATGTCCTAGCGGCTGTCAGGAAACACAAGCTACAAAACTCCCTCACCTGACCCCACCCCTGTTGAGAAAATTATTCTCATGAAAATGCATGCAATTTTCACACACCAGGGCATCAGACATCTGAAAATTACTGCTAAATTTGGGTTACAAAGAAAAATTTAAAAATAAAGGGAAAAAAAATGAGGCATTAGACTCTCTCTCTCTCTCTCTTTGCTACTTAACTACTATTTAACACTTAAATCCTCCTACCTTAATTACTTGGCTAAGTGCAATCTGTCAGAAATCACAGATATGTGAGAGGGCAAGCCCTTACTTTCTTAAAAAAAAAATAAAAAGCTGCTCACTGCTGCCTATTTATTAACTCAGCTGTTGAGGCTTAAATGCCTGAAGTCAGGAAGCCTCTACCACTTCCTTTGAGATATTAGATCCCCACAGAATAGAAGTCAGTGTCAGGAAAATGTCCTCTGAATATTTGCAAGATTGATGTTTTGTATCTTTGCTGCATTTACCATTAGCAGGTAGTCACAGCTGCTGGCCTGTATGGCTCAGCTCCTAGATCTGAGGCCAATCCCCATGTCCAGCATGACCTCATTTATGTGTGCTACATTGTCCCTTGGCTGAACTGTTGAGATGACAAATTACTCCAGGAAAGAGCAGAGCATCAACCTGGAAGCATGATGGAGACAGGGAGGAAAACTGACAGCAGCCAGCAGAATGGTGGTTGTGCCTGAGAAGTGCATCTGCTGGCTCAAGTTTGTAATTAGGGCTGGCCCTCTTAAGTGATGAAGTCTCTGATTTGTGAGAGCTTTGGTGAATATTCACCCTAGTGGAGTAAGGAATAAGAACCTTACTCTGTGCCAGCATGAGACACTATCTTCAACATCTGTTGAGCGAGTTATAATTTGGTGGTTTGTTTACTGGCTTTCTTTAAATGACGCTTTAGATAGTCTTCATGGGATGCAGCTGTGCTGGGCAGGAGTAGGCAGTGCATTTCTGTAAAAGCAGAACAGAAATGAGCCTAATAACTACAAAATACCTCAGAGCAAATGGCTCACAGAAGTTTCCATTCCGGAATAATACTTTGAAGTAACTGGAGATAATTTCCTATAACATTCATCACCTTTTCTGGTGCTCAGAATGACTCAGAACCAGCTGCAAGGCTTCTGTAGTCCTGGAAACACTTGAGAATGTATGCTTTGCTCCAGCAGCCACTAGACAGTCACAAAATGACTCGCATACTCTCAGCATCTCTTTCTGTGATCCAGCCTTCATGTCTCAGAAGATACTTGTTACTCAGAACTTGATATCTGGCAGCCCAGGATGTATAGGGCTGCTGTTTACATGCTTTTAATGTCATTTCGATCACTCATGGCCACATGCAAAAAGACACTTAGGTACTTCAAATGCTACGTAGGTGTAACTGTGGCAGAAGTAATGCGCCTAGCCCCTCAGTAGAAGGGAATGCTCCAGTGCTAGCCCTTTTGCTTGTCCTTGACAGTCCTTGACATCCATTTTCAGAGCCGCTACCTTCTCAGCTGAGTGTGTGGTCCAAAAAAGCCTGCTTAGGCCTAAACCCCTGAGCAGTCAGGTTTAGCAGGTTTGCTCTTTGCTCATCCGATTCACACTAGGGGAGTGGTCTCAGTCTGAAGCAGAAAAACCACCAATACGTTTTCATTTATTAAGCTCAGACGATGGTAAGCCATCAAAGCTGGTTTTGTTCAGAAGACAGAGGAGACATCCACTTTCTATAAAATAGTTAGTGGCTCAAATATTGGCTGAGGTGGTAAAATCAAGTTTCTGGTGTCCTCCAGTCCCCCTGAAAAGGGGTTGTACTTTCTTCTCCCACATTCCAGGGTACTATGGGAGGGGTTTGGTAGAGAGGAAAGCAGAGGAAAGATGAAAACTGTATCATTTTACTACTGGAACAGAAAGGTTTTTGAGACTGGAGGAAAGTCCTGCAAAACTATCTTACAATAAGAGCATTCATTGGTGGGTGTCTCTTCCCCTGCTCTCACAGTAGTTTATGCATTTTTCTTGTTTGAGTGTAACATAAAATTAATGCCCAGGAACCTGGCTGTTCTCTTAGCAAATGAACTCCATAAGCATTAGCGTTTAGAGTGTTTTCCATTCTACAAACCTCACATTCTTCCTTGGATGGTGGTTGAGTTTCAAGAGGGGAAAGAGCAATGCTGTCAGTGTAGTGGTCATGGGCTTTCCCTGCAATTAGTGTGAGCTCCTTGGTCTGTAACTCTCTTGGTGCACAATGTGATGCTTCAGGCACATCCTTCAGTGTGATGAAGTACAGCACAGAAGCTCAGAAGAGCAGAAGCAAAGAGGCAGGGATGATGCATCAATAGCTGGTCCCAGACCTATGCTGTGCCTGTATAAGGGGAGGTGTAATTCTTATCTCAGATGAAGCCCCTATGGATGCACAATGTTAATGCACCAAACCAGCTAGCTCTGTAGCGGCTCCACGCTGCACCATTAATGACAGGTTTAAGCTTGTATCTTCCATGTGTCTACCTAGTAGTCAGCTGTTGCTTGGTACGACTTCCTCTCTTATCTTTGGTTGACTCATAGCTTCATTTTGGGCCTGTTCCTGATCATTTGTAGATGTCTTAATTCCTGTGAACTCAGAGGAAAACAAAACAAAAAGGCCCTTCATTAGTCAATGTTTGTACAATGCCTTGAAAACGTAAAATGTTGCACAAATTATATGAGTGCTATTTACTTCAGAGATCATTTGCTAACCTTTCCTTTATTTCGGGACCCTTTGGTTTTAGCTGCTCATTTGCTTAATTGCGACTCAAGTTTCCAGTGAAACGTGCCCACATATACAGTCCAGGAGGAAAATTTTATAGATGATGATACTAACTCTCTGGTCACAAAGCCATTTCCACTCATATTCTATATCCCTCCTTCTGTTTAGCCACCCCCATCCTCAATTCTTCCCACCATCTCCCATATGTATAGCTGATATAACCTCTGAAACCCCAGATTTACACTGGGTCTTACAATACTTCCTCCTCCCATGTGACTTTCTCTTCCACCTGCTCATTACTTGGCTGTTTGGTGCTTTTTTTATAATTATCTTTGTCTCATCCTTGAATATGCTTTTGCCTCATTTAGAGTGTGCTGCAAATGGTATGATTTTGATAAATTAAGCAATAATCAGAAAACATTTTCAATTTTCTGTAGTTTTCCATTAACTTACACTTATAGCAACACAATTTGCTTTGCTACAGTTCACACTGAGTTAGCCTTGTTTTCATTAAAAACCTCATTATTTAGAGATTTATAACTCATCCACAGAAATTTGCTCTAGGGTGAAACTTGACAATGTTTTTAGCTCAAAATAAAACTAAAAAAAAAAAAACAAAGGGAAAAATAAAAAAAAGGATTAATTTGGTTTGTATGTTGCAGTTTTAAAATAAAATTATTCCACCTGCTCCATGCTTTTTTTTTCTAACTCAAAGTGGCTTCAATTTAAGAAATATGCCATTAGTTATAGAAATATGAATTTCTATTATTGCAATTTGGATTCATATAGATTAGATAGCACTAAAGGGCACAGACAAGAATAAAATGAAGGTATTTACTTAGAAGACTGTGTAACTCCTGCACATTTGGTAGGTGAAAATGATTAATTACTCCTACTGTGCTATGCTTCCCTATGGGATACTGCAAGAAGCATATATGGAATCAAGATATGGTGCTTCATCTATTACTCACCAGAAGGATTTCTCACAGCTTTTCCTGAAGATTTGGACCACCTTCTGCTCTAACTATTGGTTTTGCCGATATTAATTCCTCTAGTTGTATTTGGGCAATTCAACAAAAGAGAGAAGCTTTGAAACAGGAATGAACAATTTTTAAGGAATGAGCAAGCTAAGAGCACAGCATTTGAGCTGTACTGGTAGACAGCTTATAAAACACAGGAAACAGGCACAGAATGAAGAAAAAGAGTGTAAATGACAGTGTAAAATGTGTGGCACACGAATATTTTTTAATTGTTAGCGGAATTATCAGTAATCTATTCTATTCTGATGTTTATAAAGACCCTGTTTTACTGAATTTTATAGATCTTGAGGCTGGTGAGGGACCCAGAGCACAAGGCCTATGAGGAGAGGCTGAGGGAGCTGGTGTTGTTTAGCCTGTTGTGTTGGTTTGAGCTAATTGGAGAATTTGAGTGAGAAATTAGACTATTGGCTGAGAGAGAGTTAAACACAGTGTGTCACTTCACCAAGTTTCACTGAGAAAGGAAAAAAAAAAATTGTTTTAAGAAGTGTTCTCAAAACATCCAGATTAGCCAGTCTGCTCTGAGTCTGTGCTGGCTCTGGCCACTTTCTCCTTTGTCTCTCTGCCTTTGAACTAATTCAGAAGAAAATCACTAGAACCATTAATTCTTTCCTGCCACTAATCTTTCTGACTGATCTTCAGCTTATCTGCAGCATCAACAGGTGGTGAGATAAAACTGGGAAAGGGGGGAAAGGTGGTAGGGGGGAGTTGGTTACCCTCTCTTGGTGATTTTGGTCTCCAGGAGGGGTGTGGTGTGTGTGTATTACCTTTTTTACTGTGTATTTCTGTAAATATCTGTTATATCTTGTAAACATTTGCTTGNGGGGGGGCGGGCAGGTAACTGCTTAACCCACTACACCTGTAGAAGAGGAGGCTCAGGGGTGACCTCGTTGCTGTCTACAACTACCTGAAGGAGGGAGGCTGTAGCCAGGTGGGGGTTGGTCTCTTCTCCAAGGCAACCAGCAACAGAATAAGGGGACACAGTCTCAAGTTGTGCTGGGGGAGGTACAGGCTGGATATTAGGAGGAAGTTAAAATGGGCTGCCCTGGGAGGTGGTGGAGTCACCATCCCTGGTGATGTTCAAGAAAAGACTGAATGTGGCACTTAATGCCATTGTATAGGGCTGGGTGCTGGGTTGGACTGGATGATCTTGGAGGTCTCTTCCAACATGGCTTATTCTATTCTATTCTAGTCTAGTCTAGTCTAGTCTATCTCTTTCATGCATTGCCTCGGAGTGCTCCTGAAGGACAAGGTTCAGTTACGAAGTCCTATATCCTGCTAGGCTGAAGGAGGAGATCATGATGCCAAATATTAACACATCAATGTTGCAAAATCTTCTGAGTGTTTGAGGACACATATTCAACTAATTTGAGTTCACAAATATGAGTTTTGTGCTCTTACTTGGGTGGGTAAAGTAATTTGTGCATGACAAAATTAGACCACTAATTATAGAGACTGTCTTAAAACTGCCTGAAAATCTGGTACAAAGCACATATCTCCTAGGCAAAAAACCAGGTTGTTCTTTGTCAGTTTGTGAACACGTAACCTGCTGGAGAAAAGTGTTCCCACACAACTCAAGGCCTTATTGCTATGTTATATAAAATGTAGAATATAGAAGCTGAGGTTTCACCATCAGCCATCTTACCAGATCTATAAGAACAGAAACAAAAAGGCATAACATTTTCAATAGCTTCAGTGACAAATGCTGATGACTCTGTCTTATCACAGAGTCACAGAATCACAGAATGTAAGGGGCTGGAAGGGACCTTGAAAGATCATCTAGTCCAACCTCCCTGCCAGAGCAGGATTGCCTATACCCAATCACAGAGGAACATGTCCAGGTGGGTTTTGAATATCTCCAGAGAAGGAGACTCCACAATCCCCCTGGAAAGCCTGTTCCAGTGTTCTGTCACCCTCACAGGGTAAAAATTCTTCCTCATATTTACATCAACTTCCTATGCCTCAACTTCCACCCATTGCCCTTTGTCCTGTCATTGGGCATCACCAAGCAGAGCCTGGCTCCATCCTCTTGGCACTCACCCTTTACATATTTATAAACATAGGTGAGGTCACCTCTCAGTCTCTTCTTCTCCAAGCTAAAGAGCCCCAGCTCTCTCAGTCTCTCCTTGTAAGAGAGATGTTCCACTCCCTTAATTATCTTTGTGGCTCTTCACTGGATTCTCTCAAGCAGTTCAATGTCTCTCTTGAACTGAGGGGCCTGAAACTGGACACAGTATTCCAGATGTGGTCTCACCAGGGCAGAGTTTATGTTCCTAAAAAACTCTTGGCAGCTTTTTGGGTTGAAGTAGCTGGAAAACAACCTTGTGAGCAAAAACTGAGAAACTAAGGAACCAATCATCTTCCTGAATAATGGAAACATTTTGTCTCTATCTATGTATTAGATTAATTCTACCCGAGTGGTATGGACTTAGCAATTGTGAAGAGAAGTAATACTCAAAACTGAAATACCAGTAATGAACTTTTTAGAAACGCTAGTTCATGTGTGATATAAAAGAGACATTGATAGCTTTGGGATATAAACTTGATTTCACTGCTATATAAACAGTAGTAAGCCAGCTTTTTCTGAAATCAGGACAAGGAGTATATTGCTTTTAAGCAGCGATTGAGATTGATGCTAGGGAAAAGAAATACCCAAATGAAAATTATTGATGCAATAAAAAGAAATTCAGATGTTATCCTCTACCTCAGACTATTTTCTGGGGAATGTTAGAAGGCAGAATACTCTGGGCAAGTAAAAATTAACTGTTTGGGATTTGGTTTTCAAACAGGCATTTTGTGGCTCTATCCCAGTTTTTACTGAAGTCAATGCCTTTAGTCTTAGTGAATATCACTGACTTAACATTCAAGAATGTTCAATTCACTTGCAAATTCCACTTTTCAGAAAGGGAAATTTAGGTTTTTTGGAACGTGTGTAGGAATGTAATTCTCCCTAATCACCTGCATATTTCTAAAGATCTGCGCCAGACATACCTATCTGCACATGCAAATTATGCATCAAAAATATTGTGGCATCAGAAACAAGGGAGGAATGTCTGCCTGTTTCAAGGACCATCCCAAGAGGAGGAAAAAAATCTGGAATATCTGGAGTAAGCAAGTATAAGGAAGTGGTCTGGATATGACTCTAGCAGTCAAATTCCTAGGGTTGGTAAAAACTCACTGAAGTCACGAGAAGATAATATTGGACACTGAAGCAACACAAAGGAAGCAAAGAAGAAGGAATACATTTTAATGTCTTTCAGTGTTACCTTTAAGATTTTCAAGCTAATTTAAGTAGAGGCATCCAAGAATCAGCTATTTCTCAAAAGAGGATATGTGCTGTTGCAATGAACCCACAGGGGCTTGGGCAACTGCATTAGTAACATATCTGGCCTACGGGCTTTGTAATGGACTGACTCAGCTCTTGACTAGAAGAAAATGGAGAAGGCTATCACCCTTGTCTTGGGAGAACAGCTTTGGAAATGTGGAAGACAGCAAGGCAAATGCTGTAATTAAGATGGATGCAGGGCTGTGCTCTGTTTCTGCAGGCAGAGGCGAGAAAGGAGCAAAGGATTCTTCCAAACACCCACACTCCTCATGCAAGATAAATCAGCATAACTTATAAGGTTCCTGGTGAATCTTCTGTACAAAATTTCTTGCTCACAGGGATTGTTGCCCAGTTGGATTCATAGTATAAATGTTATAACATAGCTCTCTTATAGCAGAGTGACCTGCTAGCCTAGGCAGTCTGTTCCTCTCTGAGGTCTCAGCCTCATAGACAGGAAAGGAACACATTCTCAGAAGCTGTTACAAGTCTTCTTAACATGTATAAATCCACTGTGGATTCACTGTGATCTCCACATGTACCATCAAAGACCCACGTGCAGGAATTTCCATAGTTTTGTTCCAACAGCACATTTCTGGGAGAGTAGTTGAGACTATTGCAGAATCCCTGAATTCCCCAGCTGGTTCAGCTGCTTCAAGCACATACAAGAGTGCAACTGTGGTTTTGATATCTTCCTTCCCCGTGATGGGACCCATATGGATCATGCAAATGGGGGCATGTCCAGCTGTTGGGATCACAGGGAAGAGCAGTGCAATTGGATGGAATCCTATCCACAGAGAATGATGGCAGCAATGTTGCCCCCTTTACACTCCCTGTGCTGTGTGGGGCTGGCTCACCTGCCAGGCTTTCCATCCCCATGCCACAGCCAGAGTCAGCTTTAAGTCTCTTTGCTCTTCTAAGTAAAGAAGTCTTCTCTCAGGCCATTCACTGCTCAGCTCACCTCTATGTATAAGAGGGGGATGACAGTGGAAGGATTAATCCACCTGGGAGTCAGACAATGCAAAAGTGAAGAATATTTGCATTTTTTTTCTGAGTAGGCAGGAAACTGATTTTTTTTTTAATTGTTTCATCTGTTGATCTGTATCAGGGAGTAGGGGAAAGTGTATTACCAGGCAGATGTTGCATGATTTGCTGACAAAGGGAAATGTTTTCTGATGGAGCTCTGGTTAAAAAATTGGCAGAAAATTGCTTATTAGATGAGAAATGAGATGCTTCAGATGAAAGGCAAAACACCTTGTCATATTTATCTGATGTGTCAAAATACAGGTCAGTGGCTGGGTGGCTAAACCTTGCTGTGCGACTGATCAGAGTTTATTCCAAAGGGACAAGAATTTCCTTGTCATGGAAGAACTCTTTCAAGGACTGTGCACAACAAAATCTTCAAACTGTTGGACATTTTTTAGTGCCCCCTCACCCAGCCTAGGAGAGGAGATTCCAGCAGAATTAAGTGGGGTTTTCTTTCAAAAAAAAAAAAAAAAAAGAAGAGGGAAACGTGCTTGGGAAAGGCTTTGAAGAGAACCACAGCTTGGTTAAGAACAAACTAAGCAAAAGTATTGCTCTGTTGAATTATCGTGGCAGCCTGAAAGTTGAAATAGCCTTGATTGTGACGATTGCTTGAGAAAAATATAGCATGAGGATAGTTGATACCATTAGCTTGATAGACAAGATTCAGATGAGCAGATGGGATAACAAGCCTCTTGTCTTGTTCCGTCAAGCCGTTCCTATTATTTTAGCTGTGACTTTCAAAGGCTTAGCTGTGTACAAAAACCCTTGCAATAATGAAGGTAATTTGGCATGAGTTTAAGAAGTTAGTAGTGTCAGTCTTACGGTGACTTTCCTACATGTTAGTGAAAGAGGACCTTGAAGAAGTTAGTTCATATTAACTGTGTGAAGTAGAAGTACAATTGTTAGGGTTGGACTCGATGATCCCCTTGGGTCCTTTCAAACCCCTAACATCCTGTGAGGCACAGTGGAAGATGGCAGCTCCCTGTTGCCAGGTGCTGTGGGGGATCCTCATCAGGGCACGACCCGGCAGCCACAGCCTGGCTTATTGCGTCAGCCAGAAGCAGAGCAGCTCAGGGTACCAGGGCAGACCCAGCCCCTGGCATCAGGCACTGCCCTGGGGAGAGGCTGAAACCAGGCTGGAACATGCAGGTCCCCCTGCTGCAGGGGACGTATCTCTGTGGAGCATGGATCTGGTGTCTGGTGGTAGGGAACAAGAGATCAGCCTTGCTGGGGCAGGGATTCATGCAGCCCAGGGAATGGACATAGGGTCCTGGGCTGTGTGCAGTGTTGGGGACTCTAAGGTTGTGGGCAGGGATAGGCAGACCCATCAGTACCCCAGGGCCCTGGCAAGTTGTAAGCAACAGGAGTAAAAGGAAAATGTAGTCGTTCCTGTACTTCTCCCAGTCGCTACCCTCAAACATACTTTATTCTCATGTGTATAAACATTTGCCAGAGAAGCAAAAATGTCATTGTATTAGAGGCTGTTTTGCACCAAGCCTGTCACAGAAAGGCTATTCAACCCATACAACTGGAAGAAGCCAGAGGAAGTGATCCATCAGCTTCTTGAAAGCGTCACTTAGCCCAACTATACATCTGCATTTAGTCGTTCTGACTTGCCCTACATATCTTTCTCTTCAGACCATTCATAATTCTGGTACTTTTTGCCTGGATGTTTACCTATTGTTAACGTTTTTGTCAGTGATATAAACAGCAGTCACAGCTGCATTGCAGTGATTTGTCTTTGCTAGAGAAGTTCACTAAGTGTGAATCAGAGGGCCAGAAATGCCTTAGCTCTCCTCAGCTGTAGCCTGATGGATGTGCCTTGCCCTCCACTACTACTTACTAAAGTTGCTTTCCAGTGATATAAAGATGAACTGAATTTCTCTTTGTGAAACGTAACAGCATATAATATATTCACATACGTTTTCAAAAAGGGAGTGAGAAGTTGTTTCTTGAAAGCTCCTCTGTCCATCTGTTGAAGAAATAGTAAGATTCGGGGTTGTAAATTCAAATTTAGCAAAGCTAAGAGAGTACCAAGCAACTTACTAAGCTTCGTGGTGAATTCATCACTGGTTTTTTTTTGGGAGGTAAAGATAGTATTTCCATTCTAAAAGTCACATTTTAATTCAAAGAGCAACTGAAGCTGGGTACACACAACAGAGGGAAAGAATGGGATGCCTTCCAGAATGAATACAAGGAAAGATGCTGTGCTGGACCTAGTCCTCACCAACAAGGGGGGGCTGGTGAGTGAAGTGAAGCTGAAGGGTAGCCTTGGATGCAGCGACCCTGAAATGGTAGAGTTTAAGATCCTCAAGGCATCAAGGAGGGTGCACAGCAAACTCATTGCTTTGGACTTCAGAAGAGCAGACTTCAAACTCTTCAGGAATCTCCTTGGCAGGGTGCCATGGGAAAAAACTCTGGAAAGAAGAGGAGCCCAGGATAGCTGGCCAATGCTCAAGGATTACCTCCTCCAGGCCCAGAAGCAATGCATCCCTAAAAAGAGGAAGGCAGGTAAGGATGCAAGGAGGCCTGCATGGGTGAATGGAGAACTCCTGGACACACTTGGATGCAAGAAGAAAGCCTACAGAGAGTGGAAGCAACCTGGGATGAAGGTAACCTGGGATGAATACAAAGAGATTGTGCAACCAGAGATCAGGTCAGGAAAGCTAAAGCACAGAAGGACTGAATCTGGCTAGGGACATTAAGGGGAACAAGAAGAATTTCTTCAGGTATATCAGTGAGAAAAGGAGGACTAGAGAGAATGTAGGACCCTTACAGAAGGGAAATGGAGAGCTGGCGACAGGAGACATGGATAAGGCTGAGGTGCTCAATGACTTCTTTGCCTGTCTTCAGCAGCAAGTGCTCCAGCCATGATGTCCAAATTACAGAGGGAAAAAGTAAGGATTGGAGGAGGGAAGATCTGCCCACTGTAACTGAAGATCATGTTCGTGAGCACCTAAGGAACTTGAATGTGCACAAGTCCATGGGGCCTGATGAGATCCACCCACAGGTCCTGAAGGAACTGGCAGATGAAGTTGCCAAACCGTTGTCCATTGTATTTGAAAGGTCATGGCAGACTGGTGAAGTTCCTGCTGACTGGAAAAGGACAAATATAACACCTATATTCAAGAAGGGAAAAAAGGATGACCCTGGGAACTACAGAACAGTCAGCCTCACCTCTGTGCC
>VWZI01006238.1:78045-101867 GCA_013396835.1 Psilopogon haemacephalus | reverse complement strand
GTCCAGAGGAGGGCCACAAAGATGATCAGAGGGCTGGAGCATGTCTGCTATGAGGACAGGCTGAGAGAGTTGGAGCTCTTCAGCCTGGAGAAGAGAAGGCTTCGGGGAGACCTTATAGCAGCCTACCAGTATCTGAGGGGGGCCTACAGGAGGGCTCAGGAGAGACTATTGACAAGGTCTTGTAATGACATGCCAAAGGGTAATGGGTTTAAACTGGCAGACGGGGAGATTTGAACGAGATGTTAGGAGGAAGTTCTTTCCAGTGACGGTGGTGAGACACTGGAACGGGTTGCCAGGGAGGTTGTGGCTGCTCCGTCCCTGGAGGTGTTCAAGGCCAAGCTGGGTAAGGCCTTGAGCGACCTGTTCTAGTGACAGGTGTCCCTGCCTATGGTGGGGAGTTGGAACTGGATGATCTTTGATGTCCCTTTGAAACAAAACCATTCTATGATTCTATGAAATAGAAATGAAGAAATTGAAATTGAATGGGTTTTGACAGCGCAAGAATGAAGGTCAGTGCTTCAGTACTATTGTAAAAAAATTCTGATGTAAAGTGAAGCTCATTGATTAGAAATTAAGAAAGTCTGACTAAATAAAGCCCAAGACAGTCTGGAAAGCACTAATAGCTCACACAGTAAAAAGAAGGCCCTATTTGGAACAGAAGGCTGAACAAAAGATCTTCCACGGTACTTTCAAGCTTGAATTATTCTCTCATTTGTATGATTCTACAATGCTATGAATGAAAAGACCTTGATGTATTAGCTGGTTATGTGGTATACAATGACTCCTAGATCTAAGTATCCACAATGTATGGGCCTCAATGTGAGCTGGATTGCTGAGGTTCCAATACAGCCAACAACGATCAAGTCATTACAGAAAACGGTGTCAGCAAAGTTTCATTTAAAGCAAGATGAATAGCATTATAGGTACCATTGACTGTAATATAAACAAACACACAGAGAAACCTATATTTTGGAGTCCAGTTCTGGAGCAATCAGAACTATGACTCTGACGTGGCTATGAAAAAGACAGATGCAACCTTCGAGTGTGTTGCACACAATGTTCTTTGTAGAGGAAAAGTGCTAATGTTATTTTACAAGGTCTTGTGGCCATTTCTGTTTTAATGGCAGTTGGCTATAATCAAGATAAATGGAAGAAGATGTAAGGGCTACTGAAATGATCACTGGAATCTGACAAAAGTCTCTCTGTAGGGATTTAAGGTTCCATTTCACTCGTTCATTATAATGAAATGAGGAAAGCAGTTTATCTCCCTAATTACTTCAAGAGTTAAAATCATGATAAGCATCAAAGGAATGGCGCTGACATAAAATGATTTAACCATCAGATTTGTTTGGGATTAGATAAAACTTAATTACCACTCAATATTTTTGCTAGACTCAACCCTACCCCAGGCTTATAAAAATCATTACAAACTCTGCTGATGTAATCAGAGATTTAGAGTTAAAATTACTTAGCACTAATGTATAAAAAAGACACCCTTTACAAAACAAAATCTTGGTTACAATTTGATAACATTCTTATACTTGCACTTTTCTTGTCATGGCAATGCAAGAAAGTCAACATATCTAAAAGGCAGTATTCTAAGAAAGGCTCCAAACTGCCTTTATGTAAGTCACTTAATGCCCCAACTGATATTAATTACATATTCATTACATACATATCAGACATCTTTGGATATCCTCCTCTATCTGTCAGATGTAATTTCAATATTTTCAGCATAGTTAGAGGATAATGACCTTATTGGCATTTTAAAAAAACCCTTTGTGCTGTTATTTTCAACCTCATAAATATCTTATTAGAAGCTTATCATCAACCATCCTTCTCAGCTTCTAAACTCACTCCAGTACAACAAATTAATGCACTTTAGGGATTATATTTTTAACTGTTTACATCAGTAACAAAGGGAAATGAATTCTTCCATGAAAAAAAAAACCCAAACAAAACCCCAACCAAACCAACAACCAAACAAAAAAGAAGAAAACAATAACAAAACAAAACAAAAAAATCCCAAACTACTGTGAACTCACAAACAATCAAACGAAAAATCCTCCAATGTAGTAGTTGTAGCATTTTTTCCAATCTAGGTGTGCTGGTTTGAACTAATTGAAGGATATGAATGAGAAATTAGACTATAGGCTGAGAAAGGAAAACGCTGATGATGCTACTTCACTCATAGCTTTATTGAGAAAGAAAGAAAAAAAAAAATGTTTTAAGAGCTGGAGCCCAAATATAGATAAGTCAGACTGCTTTGGGCTGTGGCTGCTTTTGCATGGCTATTTCTCCCTGCCTTTTGTAGCTGGATCTGAATAATTTCACTAACTTCTTTCCTGCTGCTAACCCCCCTGGCCGATCTGCCTTTGCCTAGCTGCTGCATAAAACAGATGGTGAGATAAGAGTGGGAAGGGGGGAAAGGTGGTAGCGGTGGTTAGGAACCCCTCTTAGGGATTGTAATGGTTTAGCAGTTACCTGCCCCCCCCCACCTTTGATATAACCCTGGCTAGGACTTAGAAACAGCTGGAAGTTAATAAATGAAGCTTTATATTTACAGCAATGCTCAATATACAAGCAGATATTTACAATGTATAACAGATATTTACAGATATATACAGCAAAAAAGGTAATACAGAAACACCACACCCCTCCCAGAGATCAAAATCCCTAAGAGGGGTTTTCCAACCACTCCTACCACCTTTCCCCCCTTCCCCAATCTTATCTCACCATCTGCTGATGCAGCAGATAGGTGGAGGTAGATTGGTCAGGGGCATTAGCAGTAGGAAAGAAGTTAGTAGAATTATTAAGAATTAGATACACAAGGCAGAAACAAAGGAGCCATGCAAGGAGAGAAGCCACAGCCAGAAAGGCCTGAAGCACTCTGACTTATCTATATTTGGGTTACAACTCTTAAAATATTTTTTTTCTTTCTCAGTAGAGCTCTGAGTGAAGTGACATCATCTATTTTCATTTCTCATCCTATAGTCTAATTTCTCACTCAAAATTCTCCAATTAGTTCAAACCAGCACAGGGATTTTGATCTCTGGGAGGGGTGTGGTGTTTCTGTATTACCTTTTTTACTGTATATATCTGTAAATATCTGTTATACATTGTAAATATCTGCTTGTATATTGTGCAAAGCTGTAAATATAAAACTTCATTTATTAGCTTCCAGCCAACTGAGTCCTAGCCGGGGGTATTTCAATGTGTGTGAGGGTGGGGAACTGCCACACCACCACACTAGGCTTTTTCTATTTATTTTTTTAATTAATAACCACAACTTCCTGGTTATTCCTACATTGGTTTTGCTCTGCACTGGAATGTTCTTTTTGGCTGTTGTGCTCATTCATCATGGATAATTAACCAAAATCCTTCCCGTTTGTTCCTCTGGTCATTGCCTTGCTCTTAACCAATGATAAATACTGCTCCTTAATTCTGAACTAGGACCACACCTGCAAACACTTGGGGTCCAAGTTAAGCTTTGCAAACCATGTGTTGGACTTAAGATGTTTACATCTTCATGATGCATCAGAGGTGGCTCTGCACTTGTACACATTTTATGTAGGTTCTGTTTTTAGCAAGACCACTAAATAGACAGTCGCCAGTTACGTAAAAATACCTGTATTTGGGCCAAGCAGTGGTAAAGACATCATGAATGACGCATATAGGGCTTTTTAGCTCAAACAACAATCAGCACTGGGATGGAGTGTAGCAGTTCCCAAAACCCCAAATGTTGTTCAAAATGTTTTCGTTAAAGTGGCATGCATTTAATTACCACTCTCCCTCTATGGAGAGAGAGAGAGAGAGAGAGAGAGAGAGGGATATGTATTAACTTAATCGTTATCCTTATTAAGTCGTTAACCTGCTTTTGTATTTTATTATGCTGATGGACTATTTAATATACAATTAAACTACGAGATCTTAATTTGTCATCAATGCAAGTTGCACCCCTTCTTTTTCGTGCTCTTTCATTTAGATAGTCTAAACAATCTACCTCCTAATGCTAGATTTTAATTGCAGGTTTAGTTCTGTATGAGATTGCTCTAACCGCTATGTTGTTCTCATTGACCAGGCACATACTTCAAGGTTTCCTATACAAAATTTTGGAATATTTTAATAAGGGAGATAAATTTTCCCACTTTCAGCTCTGGGAATATGGCAAAGTTAGCTAAATCAGACCTGTGAAATATGCAATGTAAGTTTTTGTGGCTTGGCCCCAAGCTTTTGAGGCTCTGAACAGCAAGTAGAGTCTGACCTCTAAGGAAGATCTCAGGCTAAGCTGTTTCCTAATTCAAAAAACTTACCATTGAAAACAATATGGTTAGAAATTGCACATCAATAGATTAGAATTGGAAATTTCCTAAATTGTGTCCAGTTTTGGAGCCCCTACTGCATCCGGTTCTGGAGCCCCTATTACAAGAGGGATGTGGACATGCTGGAGCATGTCCAGAGAAGGGCCACGAGGATGATCAGAGGGCTGGAGCACCTCTCCTAAGAGGACAGACTGAAAGAGTTGGGGCTGTTCAGTTTGGAGAAGAGGTGACCTTATTGTGGCCTTCCAGTGTCTGAAGGGGGCCTACAAAAAAGCCAGGGAGGGACTTTTTAGGCTATCAGGCTGTGACAGGACTAGGGGGAATGGAGCAAAGCTGGAGGTGGGGAGATTCAGATTGGATGTGAGGAGGAAGTTCTTCACCATGAGAGTGCTGAGACCCTGGAATGGGTTGCCCAGAGGGGTGACTGGGGCCACATCCCTTGAGGTGTTTGCAGCCAGGCTGGATGAGGCTCTGACCAGCTTAATCTAGGGTAGGGTGTCCCTGCCCATGGCAGGGGGATTGGAACTAGATGATCCTTGTGGTCCCTTACAACCCTGACTGATTCTAAATGACAGAGTTATGGGGTCCTGAAATAGATTTCTGGAAGAAACAGTGGGGAAATAAGGTTGATAGCTTAGAAACAGCACTTGGTAAGTTCTAAATAAAGAAATTTGGTCCAATTGTCCACAAATCCAAGACAGAGTCATCAGCTCAACATATCTCACCTGATTCTACGTTGTGTATTCCTAATTCAGAAAAATCCTCTTGGCTTAGTTCTATAAAATTCATGCTTACACGCAGTGACCTCTCTGAACTTAGAGGTTGTGAATTGTGCTAAATAGCAACAACTCATTTCACTGTCATGTACTTCTGAACTATTTTGATTCGCTTTCTAGTATGGACAGATATGTCTATGAACTAGTCATTTACAAGCAGTGGAAAAACCCACAATGAGAAAAGAATTGCTAAAAGGTGATGTAACAATCTTTACCTTGACAAGTAAGTCAAGGAAATGAGAAAATTGTGTGAATATTATGAAAGCTTTTTTTTTTTCACCAGAAGGCAGATTTTATTAGGTTGTGGAAGAGCCTAAAGATGCCAATTATACCTACACGTAACACTAATCCTTGTGGCAGCCCACTAATCACCATCCCACAATTTGATGAATGTCTGGTTGTCATTACCCTTTGTTTATAACCTCCACACGAGGGATGATGTTTCGAGAGAAGAAATGCTTTATTCCATTCCTGGCCCTAAGAGAAACTACACCATCAACAGCTGCTCTCAAAGAAGGAAATTGTTTGTGCCAATTATAGCCAGCCAGGAAGGAAGCCAGCTAAAACCTCTTATAAACACCAACAAGACTAAGTATAACTGGTTTATTCTGCTTGCTATAGTAAGGTCAACTTTTCCTGTTCTGTTTTTGAAGAACTTCATGTCTACTGGGCAGAATGGCAAGATTTCACCAATGCACTGTAAAATGAGGTCTGAGAATTTAACATGTGTTCATTCTTTATCTGTTGTATCTTGTTCTACTGAGTGAACAAAACCGACCCTATAAAAATGTCCACAAGGATTTGCCAGCACTTTTCAAATCCTCCTTTTTTTTGATGTTGAGAGCCCATGTGGCTCCTGCTTCAAATAGTTTTCCATCAGCATTGCAAAATGTTTTTCATATTGATCTTTATCATGCAATGGGAAACTGCTTAATTATAAACAGCAAACAATAATGGAATATCTAAATAGATGGAAAGGATGGTGGGAGAAAGTCTGCCTCTGTTCCAGAATTCCCAGAGCAGATCTGTGTTCTGTGTGCATTGTGCACAAGCTCCTCTGCAGGGTGGAGGTTTGATCCAGTGTGAACAGTCTGAGTGAATAACTGGGACTTGTTTCAGAATCCAAAACAATAGAGCTAACTGATTTAGATAATTCTGAAATCTGTGAGATGAACAGAATTAAAAAAAAAAAAAAAAAAGGAGAGAAAACTTTGTATCATACAGACAAAATGGTTTTAATTATTTTTTAATAAAGACAAATTAATCCAAAGTCTCCTCTACAAAAGGAGCACAGATGTAGCTATCACCACCCTCGCTGAATAATGGTGAGGGCACACACCCAGGCAAAGGTATGTCTGAATAGAAATACTTTTTTTTAAATCTAAGCATCCCACCTCCAGCAACAGTCATATGCCTTACAAGACAGACACATTGGGGCAGGTACTGTTTGCATAAGCAAGAACTCTTTCTTGGAATCTAGGCTTAAAATGCTATTTATTTCTTTGGCAGTTTGTGCAGCAGGTTCATTCAAGCACATAGAGTGGTTTTAATCTTTCCTTTTTTTTTTTTTTTCCCCTTCAACTTATTGAATAAAGTACTTGAGATGAGACTTGGCAATTTCACAGGACAAGGTAGGAAATAGTTCAGCTTGAAATGCAATATATCAGGGCATTCACTTAGCAAGATGCAGGAGTTTGGGGGAAGAACTAATCCAAACACAGTTTTACATACTAAGTGAATTCCTTAGCTGTAGAGTAAATGAGAGAGGAAGAGGTTGAAATCCCCGTGGATAGGAATGTTCTACTTATCCATAGTTTTGATCCGTGCCAAATTTATACATATTTTCAGGCTGCATAAGTCTTTGTATTAACGTTCCTAATGATGCCTGATGGTTTTTTATGGGGACTAACAAAGTTGTTATTTTTTTCTTATAAAGGTGCTTTCATTAATTTGTTTGTTCATTGAACTGCATGATTCTGTTCTTGCACTTCCTTCTACAACCGCTTTTCTAAATACAGTAAGAAGACACAGATGTGATTTTGCAATCAAAGGCCCAAACAGAGCATTACAATATAATATAATCAACACCATCAAATCCAATGCTGTTATTTAGAAGGTGAAATATGAGGAGTGCTGTCCTGAATAAAGACAGCTGAGATAAGGCAATACAAGTGGCTTGGAGATTGCCAGACTCCAAGAAACAAAGTCAAGCCTTGGTAAAAGAAAGTATGAGGCATTTGTTTCATTAATGAATTTATGAGAACATAGCAAATATAAAATAAGTATTTTCTCCTAAAGATGCCATTCTGCTCATTTTACTAAAGGATTTGGACCACAATCCAAATCTCTTCCTTTCTAGAAAGCAATCCCCACCAGCTTTTTATGCAGAATGGTTAAAAGCCAAGTGTTTCCTTGAACTGGAGAGCTCACTCCTTTTCCCAGCATGACAATAACTCTTGGAGTCAAAAAAAGATTTTGCTTTGTTTTTTTTACCAGTATTTTGCACCATCAGACTCTCAACTTTGCTTACTGACTTTATATGTTGCTGTAATAAAAGTAATTGTTTAAAACATATAATTTGCTGCTGTCACCTGGGAAATCACTTGCAGGGACAATGCTTGTAACTATTTGAAGCGTATTTACATTCCTTCTCTTTCTGTCATTCC
Organism: Psilopogon haemacephalus; assembly: GCA_013396835.1. NCBI lineage: Eukaryota > Metazoa > Chordata > Aves > Piciformes > Megalaimidae > Psilopogon > Psilopogon haemacephalus. The sequence continues at coordinate 94,103 of VWZI01006238.1, read as the reverse complement.
GCTCACAGCCTCCTCTCACCTTTCAGAGGAAGACTGGCACAGGAAAAGATTCAGATGCTTAGAAGTGATTGAGATAAGACAGAGAAACTCTGAACAGTGAGTAAAGAAACTTTCAGAAAACAGCATACTCTTTCCAATTCAATAAAGCTACAGTCAAATATATATTTTAGGAAATTGTTTTTGAAAATACTTTCAATGATAGAGTCAGAAAAGCAGATTGTGAATATTTAACATTTTTTCTATAAATGTTAATTTTAAAAAATAAATATTTTAAAATTTATTTTACCCAAATGCTGGATGAATCACTGTGTTGTTCCACTCCTAAATGTCATCCACCTTGGATTAGGACACAGCAAAATTTACAGTACAAGCTATGAAGTAAATTGCTGAAGTCATTTGCAAGAAGGCGAACTAAAACATCCTATTCAACGTTTTAAGCCATTGTTCTCTTTTTGTTGTTTGGTTTAGATTTTGCGTGTCTTTTAAATGATGCCACAAACCTACCACCAGATGGAATGATGTGTTGGGTGAACTGTGATCATGCCAGGAGTAAGGTTGTTTCATTTATTCAGATGTTCTCCAGAAAGTAGAAAGCATAACGCGCAAAGCAGAGGCAGGCAGGATGAATAAAGTTTGGAATCATCAACCTACCAACGAACATTTGCATGCATTGGAAGGATCCATGTGTGGAGAACTCAAACCCCTCTGCTGACCAGGGATTCTTCATAGAATCCACTAGGTTGGAAGGGACCTCCAAGATCATATGGTCCAACCTATCACCCAGCCCTATCCAATCAACTAGACCATGGCACTAAGTGCCCCATCCAGTCTCTTCACGAACACCTCCAGGGACATTGACTCCACCACCTCCCTGAGGTGCCCATTCCATCGGCAAATCACTCTCTCTGTGAAGAACTTCCTCCTAATATCCAGCCTATACCTCCCCCAGCACAACTTGAGACTGTCCCCTCTTCTTCTGTTGCTGGTTGCCTGGGAGAAGAGACCAACCCCCACATGGCTACAACCTCCCCTCAGGTAGTTGTAGACATCAATGTGGTTACTCCTGAGCCTCCTCCTCTCCTGGCTAAACAACCCCAGCTCCTTCAGTATCTCCTCACAGCACTTGTGCTCCTGACCCCTCACCAACTTTGTCTCCCCTCTCTGGACATGTTCAAGTACCTCAACATCTCTCTTGAATTGAGAAACCCAGAACTGGACACAATACTCAAGATGTGGCCTGATGAGTGCTGAGGACAGAGGAAATATAACCTCCCTTGTCCCGTTGGCCACACTATTCCTAATACAGGCCAGGATGCCATTGGCTCTCCTGGCCACCTGGGCACACTGCTGCCTCATGTTCAGCCTAGCACTCTTGCATTCCCTTTTCCACCTTGCCTAGGTGAAGAGCATCATGGTTCTTTACTGCCTATCCATCCACAAAATGATGTGAAGCAGAGAACACACATGCCGGTGCTGGGGCCTTACTCTTCAGCATGCTGAAATCAATAAACATCTTTTGTGAGTAAGTACATTTCTTTTTTGGCTGTTAGAAAGGCAGCTCTGAGGAAAATAAAAGAACATGAAAGCTGAGATGCTGCACTACTGATTTATAAAACTTCCTTTCATTTTGCAGTCCTTTAGATGTAGACAGATTTTAGCCATAGCTGGTTTCAGCAGCTCCTTTAGCCTGCTGTAAAGAATTGACCAAGGTTATCCACAGGTACCCACACAGAGAACTGGTGTGAGATTAGTTGTCTAAACATAGACATCAGATATCATTTTAAGGTGAGACACTTGTCTTCCAGCTGTGTCTTCCAGAAAGTACAGATGTCCCATAAGTTCTGTGACATATCTGCCAGCCACGTGAGGATGTGTCAGGTGCTGCAGAGAGTCTAGAACACCACTGGACATTTGTATTTAAGCAACTGAATTAATCTTCATGCTTAGCCCTTCTTCTAAAAACTTGCTTTTTAAAAGATTGCTATTTAACTATCAAGAAAAGATACACTTTTGCTGGTTCATGGCAATATGTGCATTTACTCTACAGAGGATGCAAAAAAAGCCACCAACCTCATTTGCTTTTTCCTCAAGAAAAGGATTCTGTAGCTTCCAGTGGCTGGTTGGAGTTATTTCTCCCCACAGCCTTCAAGAAGTCAGAATTCCCCTAAGAAAGGGACTGGTAGCTTTCTCATCAGTTGAATGAACAAATTACTTCGGCATCTCTTGGAGAAGCTTGGTTTGAAGTTTGCGCTCCAAAGACCAAATTTTTCTGCGGTCTCAGGAGAAAGTTCATGTGATATTTGGTTTCCAGGGTCAAGGTGGTGCTTGGAAAGCCCTGGAAATGCTAGGGCATCACTGTTACGGTCAAACAACAGGAGTTGTCTCCATGACTTTGGAAATGCACTGTGAGGGGAGAGTGTAGTGTGATGGAATTCATTTGGCAAAAATTTAAGAGAAATTCCCTTCTTTTTCTCTGTCTATTTCTGTTGCTTGAGACAAGAGCTCTGCTGAAGTGCCCACTGAATTCTTGGATAGCTCTGTGTGCAAGTTGTGCCCATTATCCTATTTTCTTTTAATTTCCAAATGAAGATTCAATTGCAGTTACAAAACTATTTTCTTTTTCCTTTTTTTTTTTCCCCTCCTCCCATGTGCATAAGTATTATCTAGTCAGGGAATGATCTTGCATTTGTGTCAAAATTAATTTTTTTAAGTTACTTTAAATTGTGTCCTCTCTTGCTGCAGTTCCAGCAGTGCATAATGAACCTGTCATGTTTCAATATCCAGAGGGAGGTGCTTGAATAAATATTTTTAATTGCCCTTTTTGTGTTTCACAGAGGTGGGATTTCCAGTATGAAGAATGTCCAGAATGTCTTGTTATATTAAATTCTTTCTCTCATATTAATTTTTACAGTATTATCCCTGATGGGACATTACCATTTCCCAGGTGAACACAGATGTTCTGCATATACAGCCAATATTAGAAGCACTGCACAAGGATTTCAGGGGTGGGCACTATTATTTGATGCTGGTAAGACATCAAGCAGCTTTCAGCTATGATATCCTCTGACTCAGTAACGTTCTGTTTATCTGTTTCAAGAGACCACTTGGTAAATGTTTATCTTTTACTTTTAGAAGCATGAGCTGTTTTCATGTACAATTATCGTTTTCAATTGCTTGCTTTCCACAAAAATTCTTTATCTTTTGGCAGGCTGAGTCAGACACATCAAGTGAGGTTTTCTTGCTACTGCACATTAATAATTCACCTGTGTGAATATCGAAGCGGCAGATTTCACATGGTTTACACTTGAAGGATGGAACAACCACCTTTAAAACTGAAGGCTGGTGCTTAAGGTTTGCAAGATGAGTTTCCGTTGAATCTGGATCCCAAGGATCTTCCCTGCCTTCCTTATGTTTGTGATTCGTAAGGAAGCAAATTCTCTGTCAGTTGAGAACATTATTTGGTTTCTTCGCTTTATCCAGTGTCCTGATAATTAGGCACGATCGTGCCACTTTCCTTCCCATTTAGGTTCCCATGCAATTTTCTTTCCTTCTTTTTGGGTTTTGATGGATACAATAAGAACATAAATGCTTTTGTTACTTCCCTTTTAAGGTCTTTTACAGGAAAATTCCCAACTAATTCACAGGTTGATTTTTTTTCACAGCAAGTGGTCAGGCATTGGAATTGGCTGCCCAGGGAGGTGGTTGGGTAACCAAGTGTGGATGTGTTTAGAGGTTGTTTGGATGTGGTGCTGGGTGATATGGTTTAGAGGTGAACCTTACGGAGTAGGTTTATTGGCTGGTCTTGGTGATCCCGAGAGTGTTTTCCAGCCTGAATATTTCTGTGATTCTTTGATTAATACCTCGTATTTTGAGGGCAAGAAACTAGTGAATAAGAAATATATATATAGAAATTATTGACTTAGAAAGGAGAATAAAAAGTAGTAATTAAAAAAAAAAAAAAAAGAGAAACTGAGCAGGCACTTAAGGGACTGAATGACCGTCTTTGTCAACTCAATTTTTAATTTGTGTATTGTGAAAGAGGCTGTGTTGTGACCCCTTGCAAGCTGGGATATCAAAACTGAAGGACACTGCCACGGGTCTTAGCACTGAAGATGGCCAGGGAACATCTTCAGAGTCAATAAAGTAAAAAGGCCACCCAAGAAACACACATGAAGGAGGTCAGGAAGTTAGTTCCCGCTCATATAGAATTAAGGGGAATTTTTCTGTTGAATTTAAAGGGAGCAGAGGCAGGTCAAAAGGCAGACAAGATGTGTTTCGTGTAAAAGTCTTAGCAGCTCTCTGCTGCCTGTACTTGTGTTTGTAGGGTGATGTGCACACACTGCCCCAAAGGATTGATAGCTCCCAGAAGCATTGTTTCTTTTATCTACCATCAGAGAGGATAATCATCCTAAAGTTCAAACATTTTAAACAGGAGAGATTGATAGAAAAAAAAAAATCACCTCCATCTACTGAATCATGTAGTACAGAAGTGCATGTTTATGCACTTCTGTACAGTTCTGTAAAGGGTAATTTGTAATGCTTTTACTGGATATCCAAATGTTATTGCCTCAGGAGTAGTTCTTTAGGGAGAGAAGGTGCAGAGGGGAAAGCTGTTTAATGTTGAAGTAAGCTGCATGGATTTCTTCACTTGCTCTGTTCATAATCTATTTTCTTGCTCACTGGTTGTGTTGTGATAAGGCAAAAAAACCAAACAAAGTTAGACTGACATTGCCTTAAATATTTGTTTCCTACTTTTAAAAATAATACTTGAAATTCTACTGCTTCTTTATAATTCTTAAGTTGTCTGTCTCTGTATATCTTGTGTCTTTGCATCATATATTTTTATGCAAAGAACAAATTGCTTACTACATAGTTCCAGAAACAAGATTCCAAAAAAAGAAGACTCAATAGGTTGAATATTTTTTTTTTTCCATTTTACAGTGCAGAGAGAACTAAAAAAGCTGTGCTGACAAATCTGCCTCTCTGCCATCCAGACAACTCTTCTGAATATATATGGTCACCGCAGTCTATACCCAGAGGGTATTCCTCTGCCCAAAGGTAGGCATCAAGGAATACATTTTCCCTTTAGAGTTGATGCAGAGAAACACAAATTCAAAGGCAGAAGTAACACAGAGAAACCCCTGAAGGAGGTTCCTCAGCTCCCATGCCAGGCATCTGTAGTGGGTTTGCAGTGACCTGCCCCCCTACCTTTTGAAACCCCGGCTAAAACTCAGAAAAACACACTGGAAGTTAATAAATGAAACTTTATATTTACAGCAATGCAAATATACAAGCAGATATTTACAAGATATAACAGATATTTACAGAAATATACAGTAAAAAAGGAATACAGACACCACACCCCTCCTGGAGACCAAAATCCCCAAGAGAGGGAAACCAAACTCCCCCTACCACCTTTCCCTCCTTCCCCCAGCTTTATCTCACCACTTGATGATGCTGCAGATAAGCTGAAGATCGGTCAGAAAGATTAGTGGCAGGAAGGAATGAATGGTTTTAGTGATTTTACTCTGAATTAGTTCAAAGGCAGAGAGACAAAGGAAAGAAGCTGCTGAAGCCTGCGCAGACCCAGAGCCGACTGACTGCACAAGCACACTGGCTTATCTGGATGTTTTGGGAACATTTCCCAAAACAACCTTCTTTCTTCTCTCTCAGTGAAACTGGGTGAAGTGACACGCTATGTTTAACTCACTCAAATTCTCCAATTAGCTCCAACCAACACAGCATCTAAGACACACACCAGCAGAGTTGCCTTCTGGAGTACTTACTTTTCTATCCACAGACTATGTGAAATTTTGACACCATACTTTCAGATGTTCTCAAGTACATGTTCCTACCTGTAGCATAAGGAAACGAGGTGCTTCTCTTCTGGTAGAATTATCAATTATTACTCACTGTGTCGCTGAATGGAGTCAGAAATTGAGTGCTCTTCGACACCTACAAGTGTATTTGCTGTTTCTCAGCCAGTCATGCATCAAGCCAGTGACAGGGAATGTAGAGGTAGTATATGATTACTTTCATGTGAAACAGCATAAGACAAAAGAATATAGAAAAGAAAGACTTGCAGATGACAATCTGCTTTTTGGAGAAAAGGGGGAAAGGATCTGGGGTTCCTAGTGGATGGGAAGTTGACCATGAGCCAGCAGTGTGCTTTTGTGTCCAAGAAGGCCAATGCCACTCCGGGGTGTATTAAAAGGGGTGTGGTTGGTAGGTCGAGAGAGGTTCTCATCCCTGTCTACTCTGCCCTGGTGAGGCTGCATCTGGAGCCAGTCTGCGCCCCCCCACTTCAAGAGGGAGATGAAGGTCCTTGAGAGAGTCCAGCACACAGCCACAAAAATTAGTAAGGGAATAGAACATCTTCCTTACAAGGAAAGACTGAGGGAGCTGGGGATCTTTAGCTTGGAGAACAAGAGACTGAGAGGTGACCTCATTCATATTTATCAATATGTAAATGGTGAGTGCCAGGAGGATGGAGCCAGGCTCTTCTTGGTGATGCCTAGTGACAGGACAAGGGGCACTGGTTAGAAGTTGAGGCATAGAAAGTTCCATGTAAACATGAGGATGATTTATTTTTCCTTGTGAGGGTGACAGAAGACTGGAACAGGCTGCCCAGGCAGGTTGTGGAGTTTCCCTCTCTGGAGATATTAAAAACCGCCTGTACACATTCCTGTGTGGTCTGGTATAGGTGATCCTGCTCTGGCAGGGGGATTTTGAGGTCACTTCCAGCTCCTGACATTCTGTGATTTTGTGAAAAACGCTATGAGGAAGCAGAGACAACACAGCCAATCCCATCTTGGAATCATAGAATGACAGAGCAGTTTGGGTTTGAAGGGACCTTAAAGATCATTTAGTTTCAACCTCCCACTCCACCCTTGCCACCATGGGCAGGGGCATCTTCCTCTAGACCAGATTGCTCAAGGCTTGTAGTGGGTTTAGAAAATCATTCCCCAAATTAAAATTTACCAGACCAGCTCAGACTACTTGGAAGTAACCTAAAGCTATATTCACAGCAAAGCTAAATTTACAAGCATATATGCAAAATATATTTACATGTATTTACAATATATGATTTAGAAATAATACAGAAATCAAATCTTCCCCCCTGGGCAAAGAAAGCCCAGATGGGGCCAACACCATCTTCTTCTCTCTCCCCAGATATAAAACCAACAAGACCTCCTTTGTTATCTGGTCAGTCAGAGTCAGTACTGAGTGTGGAGGAGTCAGAGAGGAGTGAAGGAACAGCAACAGAGAAGGTCCCAAAATCCAAGAAAATGAAATTTTGTATACCTTGACTTTTTATACTAATTAGCAAACCAATGAATTGTATAGACTTTATATTTATTATTCTTTTCTATCCAATGATCTAATTTATTTAAATTCTGCACTGAGCCTTCAGGAAAATTCTGATTTCTCTTATTGGAATTTTCCAATAAGCCTTAAGCTACCACTATGCCTCATCCAACCTGGCTGTTAACACCTGCAGGGAGGGGACATACACAGCCTCCCTGCATACCCTGTTCTAGTGTCTCATCACGTTTATTGTTAAGGATTTCTAATATCCATTCTAAATCCACCCTCCTCAAGCTTCAATCCATTCCATAACAAGCCCTTGTAAACAAACCCCTTCACAGATTTCTTGTAGAGCCCCCTCAGGTACTGGAAGGCCTCATTAAGGTCTCCCTGAAGGCTTCTCTTCTCCAGGCTGGACAGCCTGTGGCCTTGGGGGATGTGCTCCAGCCTTCTGATCATCTTCATTGCCCTCCTCTGGACCTGCTCCAAGAGTTCAATGTCCTTCTTGTGCTGGGGGCACCAGAACTGGATGTAGTACTCAGAGCCATCTGGCCAGTATATAAATCCATCAGCTGGGAAGCTGGGAAATCTAATAGCCAGCCAAGAATCAGCTACACAAAAACTGGCTAAAAGCCTGTGATACTGCAGAAGGTTTGGCAGGAACCTTGACCCCTTATTTGAGACTGTCTCCCACCAAATCCAGAGAGAGTTCTTATGGACATGAAGAATGAAAGGCAAGAGTTTTGCCCATACTTGTCAGGCACCTACAGGGTATATCTGGTTTTCACCAGAATGAGAGCTGGACGTACTCTTACCTTTGGTCACTGACTCAGAGCTTATCTCCAGCTACATAAAAATCCACTTTGGAAATAGAGATGAAGGAGTAGTGTTACTCCTACGCTCTCTGATATGTCCCTAGACTTGGCATTTACCATCTCAGTGGCCACGATGGAACTGCAGAGAGGTTTTGTTTGATTTACAGATGAATGCACAAAATAGATTGTATGAGAAATGCTTGTTTCCCTCTAGCCCTTCTTCCTTTCCCTTCTTCCCTCACGTGGTCTCTCTGCTCTTGTAAAAAGCATTTTTTAGATGCACAGGTCCACAGACCTGGCAAGGATCTTTGGTCATTGTCTCAGCACTACCTTGCTCTGTGTCCCATCATTTCACCTGCACCAACTTCAGGGTTTGGACATCCACATTAACAAGAACTCAGAGAACCTCATTTTGAGAAAGATGTTGAGGTGCTTGAACCTGTCCAGAGAAGGGCACCAAGGCTGGTGAGGGGGCTGGAGAACAAGCCCTGTGAGGAGCAACTGAGGGAGCTGGGGGTGTTCATCCTGGAGAAGAGGAGGCTCAGGGGAGATCTTATTGTTCTCTACAACTACCTGAAAGGAGGTTGTAGCCAGGTGGGGCTTGGTCTCTTCTACCAGACACACAGTGACAGAACAAGAGGACACATTCTCAAACTGAGTCAGGGCAAGTTTACACTGGATGTTAGGAGGAAGTTCTTCACAGAAAGAGTGATTGGCCATTGGAATGGGCTGCCCGGAAAAGTGGTGGAGTCACCATCCCTGGAGGTGCTAAAGAGGAGGCTGGATGTGGCACTTAGTACCATCATTTAGTTAATTATAAGAGCTAGGTGGTAGGTTGGACTGGATGATCTCAGAGGTCTTTTCCAGCCTGGTTAATTCTGCAATTCTGTGATTCTGTGAACGTACTTAACTCAAAAGAAAGACACTCGTAGGGTGAGAATGCAGTGAGGAAGTGGACGAATCTTTAGGCTTTTTTTTTTTTTTAAACCCCTGGCAACAGGAAAAGTCTGTGGCTGCCCTGATCCCATCTAGGAGAGGCAGGCAGCAAAGATGGTGTCAGGCAGTGGGCTGAGGCTGGCTTCGTGTTGGCAGTGCTGCTTTGTTATGTGTATGCGCACATGCAGCACAGGGCGGTGCGCAGGGACAAATCTCGCAGAACCTGTCCCGACACGACGCAGCCTCTTGTACAGCTGCCACTAGGTGGAGAGCTTTAGATGCACTCTGCTTACGCACCGCTGTATGCGAGCATCCCAGGCGCAAGGCTGGAAGCCAACTGTCATATCCTTACGTCTGAGTTCCACCAAGCTGCGAGCAAAGAAATTTACTTAAAAATTTATCTGTCAAGGCCGCCACTCCTTGCTGTGCCAAAAGAGAGCTTCTCAGAAGACAGACATCCTTTATTTCAAGACTCAAGGTTCAAGAATCTGCTGCAACCGTACTGCAGTTGTTCAAACGGTTGTTAGATGCAGGCACTTCTTTTTTTTGCATCTAGTTCTTGTCTGGAATTCTAGCCATGGCGTTTATAACTTTACTTGCTTTAAACATCACGTCTATAGTTTGTAACCTAGCTTTTCTCTGCATTTTTTTCTTTTCTGACACATGTTACCCTGACCTGATCTGTGTAGGAGTTGTCTGGCACTGCTGGAGGAGCTAAGTACTCTGTACGAATTTCAACACTTTGAACTTTTAAATTGCATTTTTGCTTTAAAAGCACTAATTTCATACTTAACATAGTTTATAAGGGGGAGCGGGGGTGGGGTGAGGAAAGCTTCGCTAAAGTCTTCTGCCATTAATTTAACAGGTTCCAAAGAGAGTTCAATGCTGCCTCACTTAATTTAAACAGGGTTACTGTGAAATGCAATGTTCAGGACTACAAATTCCTACTTCAAGAAAAAGGCTGAAAATTACTCATCAAAGTTGTTCCATCAAAATCCAAAGCAGTGTTAATAACCCTGATTCTGTCTTGCTAGTTCTGTGAACCTCATATTAGGAAGCTGAGTCCATATAACTGCCTCACCTTGAGCCTTTGCAGTGCTTTCACTAGAGGCAGAGAAATATGACTAATAGAGTAAAGAAGTTTTTTTTTCACAATGAAACAGCTTCCCTTGCTAAGTTAGTTTTAAGTTCAGTCCTATTTCCACACCAAGTTATATGTAGTTGTGAATCTCTCAGAGGTCATCTGGATGGCATGGCAATATAAAAATAAGGCCCAGGGGTTTTTGCTCGTGCCATTGCTGCTGTTTCTTTCCTTGACAACATATAGCAGCAGAGGACTCCTTTCACCAACATGGAGCCCTGTGTTCTTGTCCTCGCTCTCTTCTTTTTTTAACCCCTGTGTCTTGCCCAGACACAAGTAAGGATGAGGTACCACTTCAATGATTCCCACTGGTCTAGCCTGATGCTGCTTGCAGGGAACATGGAATGCAAAGTCTCAAGCTGTGCCAGGGCAGGTTTAGGCTGGATGTTAGCAAGAAGTTCTACATGGAAAGAGTGATTGGCCATGGGAATGGGCTGCCTGGGGAGGTGGTGGAGTCACTGTCCCTGGAGGTATTTAAGAGGAGGCTGGATGAGGCACCTAGTGCCATGGTTTAGTTAATTAGAAGGTGTTAGGTGATAGGTTGGACTCAATGATCCTAGAGGTCTTTTCTGACCTGGTTAATTCTGTGATTCATGGAAAATTCTCTGCAAAGCAGAGGAGAGGAGATGGGCATATTAGGTATCCAAGTCTTTCTGAGTCGGGTATCTCCAGACCAAACAGCCTGGGCACATGCTTGCCCCAAGCACAGTTTTACAGTTCTTCCATCTACCTCACCATCTCTTACTGAGAGATTACCTCTTCACCTGTGGTCTGCCTTTCCAGATTCTTTCAAAGTGACAGAATATCATCATTTTCCTCCTTCTGGCCTGCATCAAGCTGTTTGTGATGCCAGAAAACACAAAATTCCTAGCGAGAGTATAACCAGGCCTGTGGGGCTAGCTTCAGCCATTGTACATTTGCATATCCAAGGAGGGCATTGTCAGACATTGGACACTAACACAGGAGCCTTCTGTGCATGACAGACCATGTCAGAGATGCTCTGCTTGCTGGCCTCTTCCTTTTGCCTTTCCATTCATGCCTGAGCCCTTAACCATCACAATCTTTACTTGCTTTGCTCCCCAGGATTATTTCCACCCATGTCTCTATTTCCCTTAGCTTCCTCCTGTCCCAAAAGGTCTCTGTCCTGACACCAAAGAGAAAGCGACAACAAGTCTGCCTGTGATTTCCCTTAGAGTGATGGAAGCTAACAGGAAACACCCTTCTGGACAGCCCTGCCACAAGGGAAGGTACTGCCAGGTTGTGCTCAACACCTGCATTCTGAGCATGCCTTATGCCCAACGGACAAGAAATGTACTCAGTGCTTTGCAGTTTGTGGGGCTAAGTCTACAGAAGGTTCCCAAGCAGCTGAGAAGGATAAAGGCCTTGTACTGATTTACTGAGTTTGCTGGATAAAATATCCAGTGCCATCTGTGTCAAAAAAAAAAAAAAAAAAAAAAAAAGGAAAGAAGGACATAGAGAACATTATTGCTCTCACAACAGTAGATACTGTTTAGTGGAATGAGGTTATATGGAGGGTAGGTCATGGTGCAGGAGACTCCATCCAGTTGGAAGAAAGCAGGAGCTGGTGGCGAGCTCAGCAGCAGTTGGTGCAGGATCATGCTGCCTGTGAGAGGCAGTTGCAGCAATGGCTCTTTTGGGAGCTGGATCCAGCTTTATTTGCTCAAGACGGGGAAGACCCAGAAGTCACGGGGAGGTTTCAGAAAGGCAGGAAGGAGAAAAGCTTGGAGACAAAGGGATTTTTTTGCCAAACAAAACTTCCTTCTGCAGAAGGTGTTTTTACACCCTTATTGTTGCTACACTCCGACTCCCCCAAGCATAAAGAACCTCAACACTAAGCATTCGCTCTTTTTCATGCACTTATCAAACACATAAAGGAAATTTAGACAGGAATCCAATCTTTCTGAACTTTACATTTTCATAAATATTTCCCTTCAGGAGTTTGTGAAATTGAATTTGGGTTGATAACCCTGCTTTGTTCACCCAGCCTTACATCCTCAGAGACTGGTGGGAAAAATGAAAAGATTTTAACGAAACGTAATCATGGCAATTGAGTACAATGGCGTGGAGACAAAGATAAGATGAGAAGTAAGGCACTGTTCTCTCTGCTTTCCTTGTTCCCTCATTTAAGCGATAATTTTCATACCTTACCTTTGAAAGATATAATTACAGTAATTGGAACCTGACTATTTCTGAGAGTTGTGCTATGCAGTCCTTTTTCGCCTTGACGTTTGCATCTTTTCAACTAATATAAGAGCTTTAATCTACTAAATAAATAAGTGGGACTTGATTCTCTGCTGTGTACATGCACTTTGTTCTTCTCGGGCAGTTAAAAGCTTCATAACGTCAGCATGAACAACTGTGGGAGTCCTTGCCCTGAAAATACAGGTGACGGAAATCAGTTTTAGAATTTCTGGGGCCACAGTGAGGTGTAAGCATTATTGGAGGATGTATCTTACCCAACTTTCACTGTGTAAACACAAGGCTGGTTACCTGTTCCAAGGAACAGAACAGAGGAATAAGGTGAGTCCAGAGCAGTAGGTGTTCCCAAGAGAGAAAAAGTGTTTCTGTGAAGGCATGAAAGGCAAGATGCAGCTGTTGCCCTTGGAAAAATGAGATGGTGAGCCTGCCTGAGATGTTGTGCAAGCCCGCAGCATGACTCTGGGAAGGTAGAAGACTGCTTCTACTACCATGGGAAGGTAGAAGACTGCTACCCTCCAAGTGCTTCAGTCTCTGCGAAGGATGAGAGTTAGTGGCCTAAACCTGTGTGTCTAGTTCTGGTTAGATATTTTGTTAGAGCCAGGAGAGAGGTCTGCTTAGTCGCTTCCCCAAGTGTGTATACGATCAGGAATTTTCCTGTGCTCTGCCTCTGAGCTGAGGTAAATGGAAGCAGAAATACTCTGGGGACCAGACCACTGCCCAGACAGCCCTACAATTTGGGAAGGGCAAAGGTCCATGCTACGTTCTTTGCTGTGCTCGGCTGCCTCTTGGCCACTTCTCAAAGCTTAGCCAGGATATCCACTGTCTTCCAGTAACATCGACCTGGGCAAGAGCCAGGTTACATGACCAGCGGGCAGTACAAAGAGGTCAGTGCAGTGAGCATCAGCGAGCTATAAATAAGCTCCCACAGAGGAACACATATGCTACCAAACCCTTTCAATATAAAGAGCCTGCATCTCGTATTCAGGCACACATAGGAAAGCAGAAAGGCTTTGAGCAGCTGCAGAAAATTTCAGTATCTGGGCATATTTCAGAAGTTGCCACCCTAGAGTAAGACTTTTCAAACCATCTTAGTTTGATACTACCAAAAGAAGCAGCAGCAGCTACACCGGTGAATGAGCACATCAGTGATGAGCACACTGTCTCCTACATAAAGCACTGGTTGGACAGGAGGACCTAGAGAGTGGTAGTCAATGGAGTTAAATCCAGTTGGTGGCCAGTCACTGATGGTGTTCCTCAGGGACACCACTAGTGTTGGAACCACTTCTTTTTAACATCTTTATTGACGACTTTGATTCAGGCATAGAGAGTGTCATCAGTAAGTTTGCACATGACAGCAAGTTAGATGGCAGTGTTGATTTGAATGAGGGTAGAGAGACTCTTCAGAGGGACTTGGATAGGCTTAGATCAATGGGCCAACATTAATGGGATGAGTTTCTACAAGGCTAAATGCCAGGTCCTACACTTGTGTCACAACAACCCCAAGCAATGATACAGGCTTGGGGCAGTGTGGCTGGAGAGCTTCCTGGCAGAAAGGGACCTGGGAGTTGTAACAGGCAGCTGAACATGAGCCAGCAGTGTGCACAGGTGGCCAAGAAGGCCAATGGCATCCTGGCTTGTATTAAAAATGCTGTGTCCAGCAGGAGTAGGGAGGTGATTGTCCCCTTTTATTTGGCTTTGGTAAGGCCACACCTCGAGTATTGTGTTCAGTTTTGGGCACTGCAATTCAAGAGAGATGTGGAGGTGCTGGAGTGGGTCCTGAGGAGGGCAACAAAGCTGGGGAAGGGCCTAGAGAGTAAAGCTTATGAGGAGCGACAGAGAGAGCTGAGGCTGTTTAGTCTGAGGAAGAGGAGGCTTAGGGCAGGCTTCATTGCTGTCTGCAACTACCTGAAGGGAAGTTCTGCAGAGGCTGATGCTGGTCTCTTCTCTCAGGTAATTGGAGGCAGAACAAGGGGGAATGGCCTCAAGCTGAAACTGGGTAGGTTTAGACTGGACATTAGGAAAAAGTTTTTAATGGAGAGAGTGGTCAGACATTGGAATGAGCTGCCCAGGGAAGTGGGTATTGTCACCGACCCTGGATGTGTTTAAGGGTTGTTTGGATGTGGAGCTTAGGGATATGGTTTAAGGTGAATCTTGTAGAGCAGGAGTATAGGTTGGACTTGATGATCTGGAGGGTCTTTCCCAACCTGGATGTTTCTGTGATTCTGTCGTTCTGTGTTGACAAGAGGGCAGGACCCACAGCAGCACCAATCCCTGAAGGTCCTTTCCAGCCTAACTCTTCCTATGATTTAGTGGCCCTATTGCTGGGCCACTGCTCACTGCAGGGCTGTAGGATTGCTGAGAAAGTGAAGCAAACCTGAGGGGCTACCAGGATACCTGGGGACTGGGGCATCAGGTACAAGGAGAAGCTGAGTTGTATGCTCAGCATGAGAAAAGATGGTTTTGTGGGCAGCTAACATCAATCTATTGAAAATTGTAAAGGAGGGGATGCTGGACCCATTTCAGAGACTCACAGAAAGAGGACAAGGAGAAGCAGACCCAAGCTGCAGAAGGGAAATTCCAGCTCAATATAAGAAAAAAGGATTTCACAAGGTGTTTTTTTAAGCGTAGATGTGCAATCTTCATCCTCGGATGTACCCAAAACTCAGCTGGATAGCCTGACCTAACTTCAGCTCTAGTTCTACTTGGTTCAGGGAATGAAATTATCAGAGTTTATACTAGATGGCATCTGGAGGTCATTTTCCACCCGAATCAGCATTTTGTGATTGCCACTTGCATCAGCTGAGCTCTTCTTAGGCATGGGATGAGTCGCTTGACTTTTTGGCACCGTGCTGCGTTCAACCAGCACAGGTAGTTCTAGCGGTGTATGCAGTCTAATACATTTTGGTATCCTCCACCCTTACAGAAATAAATTAGGATTTATTTTTGCTCTTTCCCCTGAATAATCTTCCTAGCTGACAACCACACAGTACAATTATTTCAATTGATTAGGGTTAAAAGCAATCTCCTTGAGAGTGATTAAGGTTTTGTATTGATGATCTCAAGAGTCTGTTGTTCAGCACTTCCTCAAATTTATGGTCAAGGGAACAAAGCAGGAGAGGGGATATGTTTCTGCATGTGTTTACTCTATCTGGCAAGCCTAATAGTGGGCAAGTTTTACACCTTGGCATGGTCAAATGCTTTCAGTTGTTAATACCCAGGCAATACCCAGACTGGTGAAGTTCCTGCTGACTGGAAAAAGGCAAATATAATACCTATCTTCAAGAAGGGAAAAAAGGATGACCCTGGGAACTACAGACCAGTCAGCCTCACCTCTGTGCCTGGCAAGATCATGGAGCAGATCCTCCTCAAGGCTCTGCTAAGGCAGATGGAGAACAAAGCAGAGGTGCCTGATGCCAACCAGCATGGCTTCACCAAGGGCAAATCATGCCTAACAAATTTGGTGGCTTTCTACGATAGAGTCACAGCAGCAGTGGACAAGGGAAGGGCAACTGATGTCATCTACCTGGACCGGAGTAAGGCCTTTGACTCTGTCCCACATGACACCCTGGTCACCAAACTGGAAAAACATGGACTTGATGGGTGGACAACTCGCTGGATAAGGAATTGGCTGGATGGTC
>VWZI01006238.1:48924-66502 GCA_013396835.1 Psilopogon haemacephalus | reverse complement strand
TAATATTTGTATGTTATTAAGAGCATGAAATATAACACCCAAGTGGAAGGTCAAATCAAATGTTTTTCTGGTTCTGAATACTTATTCCAAGCTGATGAGAATTGGAGGTTCTGGGAAGAGTGTAAGAGAGGGAGAACAGCTGTAGAGTTTTCCCCTAATACTTTCTCAGCGCTCACTTTTTTTTTTTTTTTTTTTTGGTTAGAAATTTTCTGAGCCTTACCAGGGTTCATTGACCTTCAGTGAATTTCTTCAATCTTTTCAGTCTTCCTTGGAACCTATGTACATTTTCTGTAGATACATCATCCTTTGTCAAGGAATTCCTCTTGTGAAGAACTTTTGTTTATTTTGAATTTACTTCCTATTACTATAATTTGATGTCCCCTTTTCCCTACTGTTAGATCTTGGCATAAGTGTGAAGTTACAAGTTCAGCCATTTATGTGAAAGGGTTGTTCAGAATGCCAGTTCAGCAGCATTTTTTGCCAAGCAAATGCTAAGAGTGCTTGAAGTTTTCTTTTATTTCCAAAATATATTTTCATGTGCTGTTCTGGATCATTCCATTTACTTCTTCTGCTTGCATATTGTGCTAGCTGCTTACACAAATCAGGACTAAACTTTCCCATGCATATATCAGAGATCTGTGTTAATAGGACAGCAATCTAGTGTCATCAACTGCCTGAGGGAAAAGAACCCACAAGTTATGTCAAATGTGCTTGTTGCTTGATTGATGGCAATAGAACCCTTGTATGGGGCTACCACAAACTTCAGATGGTTTGGCGAAGCCTTCTCAGTTATATTGTCTCACAGTTCCTTTCGACTGTCTGCAAGCAGACAATTTTAACAAACACCCACTCGAATGAATCTACTACAGAGAGTGGTGCTCTCCTCTCCATGCCTCCATGTTGTGTTTTGCCACACAAGAACAAACAGTTCAGATGTTTCAAAACAGGCTGTGGCCGTTTAAACTGGATTTCTAGCTTGGACATAAAAAAATGGAACAAAGAAATGTAGAAATGGAAGAGGATTGGAGTCTCTGAGTAGAGAGGTGAACATTCTAGAGACAGGCCATAAAATGGCAACGATGGATAAGTTAATACAATTTCATTGGAGCATCAAAAGATTATGTCTGGAAGCACAGCTTGTATCTTTCCCTTTACTGCTTCTGCTGCGTCTACTGTGCCTGCTGCTATCTTCTCCCGCTGCTGTTTTGGCTGCTGCATTGATGCTCTGCCACTGCTTGACCTCATCCCCATCTTCTTTAGGGTTATTTTCTTCTGTAGTAGTTTATTCTCCTTATACTTATTATATTTAGTTTTAACTATAAAAAATGCAATTTCATTTTTTCTGACTTTCCAAACTCTGAGTTGTAGTGAATTTAGTCTGCTGGAGGAGGGATCTGCTCTAACCCATCACACAGGCTCATCATTATTGCAACAGAGTATGGGAAACCAGAAAGGCAAATTAGGTCACAGCTTTTTAAGAAACTTCCTCCTTCGTCAGTCCTAATTTTCTTTTTCATAAAAAATTATAAGCTTACAGAACAAGAAAGTGTGTTTTTCTGGCAGTCTGGGTACCACCTAGGGTAATGAAACCTGCTTCGTTCTTATGTTGTCTAGGAATCACCATAATATAAATTACTAATAAAATTCCTCTAGCTGATGGTCATGGCATATAAACAGATTCATTCAGATTTCGTGTTTGGAACAGACTAATTAATTACTTTTTAGAAAGGAATTAACACTGTTTCTAAACATATGAAGCTCAGGGAGGATGCTCAATTTATTGTCTGATAATGGAAGATATTTACTCATTAATAGGATATAGGAAGTTTTAAAAGCCAATATGATTTTGTGTGTGTAGCTCACATTTCCAAAAGCACTTGAATGTCTAAAGGTGATGGCACAAAAATTTCCACCCCAGGAGTTTTTCTTCATCTTTTGGTACCTGAAGATACTTGGGAACTGGTGCTGTCATGCTCTGGAAGGAGGTAGCCTCACTGACAGACTAGGCAGCAGGGCTGGAAGCTTAGAGTTTCTCTCTCCAGCCACTGACACTGTCCTGCTGTGTTAAAATAGGCCAGAAACTTATCACACGCCCTTCTGTACCTTGTTTCTGCCCATCTGTAAATAAGGTGCAATTTTGATCGCTTGCAGATAGTGCTTTAGGATTGGTGAATAATAAATGGTGACTGTATTCATTCTGGGGCAAGACTCGAGCTCATTGGCCAAGGTCTTGCTATTTCTACTGACCTTGCCTGCAGATAGCTAAATTGTGAGATACTGCTAACTGTGAAAAGGCTTCTCTGCTGTGAGCAAATATTCATTAGGAACTTAACTGAAGCAATTGCTTCAGTTTAAATAGCTTAACACTGATCCATTGAGTGCAGATTAGGCTACAGATCCTGTGCCATGGTTGGCATCAATGCTGAAGATACAGTACAGAGTTTACTTTATGAATCCCCCAATTCATTCATCCTCTTCTCCTTACTGTGAGAAGACTTTTTATCTTGAAAAATACTGGTTATACTATCTCAGTTTTCATAGTACATGTGCATTCCTCAGGATCAGCTAGGACTTCTTGTAAAGAAGTTCCTACTGTTGAAGAAAATACGCAAACCGAATTTCTGAAAGTGGTTAGAGAATTAGGGTTTGCCATTATGGAAAAGTTTAGAAGGCTGACAGATGAGGGAAATTTTAAGCTTTCAGCTTTAGTAGATGCATTCATTAAGAACATCTTCTGTGCTTATGGCTAATTCCCACACATTGATCAACATCACCGTTGTTGGTCTTCAGCAGCCATATTGCAAGCCAACTGTCAGTACACAAAGCTGTGGAGATGATGTCACTGATGGTTGTAATCTTTGGTAGTCTTTAACTGCTGAGTGTGGGTGAGCAGGCTTGAGAGATGAGAGAAGCTAGAGTTGAAGTGGTCTTTTCTTTTTTTTCTCTGATTTTTCTTCTTATGCCTCATGGTTTTACACTATTTCCTGCTCTCAAAAGGGAGAAAATTATCTGCTCTGGTTATCTTTTACCAGGTTTTTAGCTTTGCCAGTCATCCTTCTTGTGCATTTGGCAAGCTGTCCTGGCTATTTGCAGTCCCTTGCACTTACCCTTTGACTGGCAATTTTTGTTAGTTGGATGACACTTCTTTACAACTATGCCCATCTTTGGTGGTCATGTGTCCTTACACAAAATGCTTATACATTAAGTGTTACAAAACACTTATATTCTGTTGTTAGTTACACCATCCTTGTATATATTTGGGTCAAAACATTAATATTAATTAAGTACTGATTAATACATTTATAACTTTTAGGTGTCCCAGATGAGTGTTTTGTTACACCTGCACATTTGCAGTAGTGTCTACCTTTCTGACCTGTCACGGCAGAGTGAGCTTGCAACATTTTCTCTCATGCTGTCTGAGCACTGGAGGCAACACACTGTGGTGACCTTGTAAAGCAGATGGATATTTTGTCAGCTTTTCCATGGCCATTTCTGCATTTCCATGTCCACATTACTGCATGTATAATAGCCTGCTGGTGGAAGAAAAGGAACTGTATTCAGTGACTAATAAGGCTCTTTATAAATCTACCTCAAGGACACAGAATCCTTTTCTCTCTCTAGGGGAAATGATTCTGCCCAAAATTAAGGTCAAGGAGTGGGCCAGATCACTGGCAATATGATTTAGGATCATCTGTAGGAATTATACTTGGGTTAATTGATCCGTTTTTTGCTTCCCCTTTGAACTCATCTTGTCACTTTGATTTGGAAAACTGCAATCCTTGGTAGATAGAAAGTTTGAAGAATGATATTCTCCTTGACTTTGTCCCCAGCTCTGCTACCATCTCTCCTTGTGACCCTGAACAAACCACTGTGGACATTATTAAAACAACAGTCATCCAGGAAAAAAATACATTTTGTATAAAACATAATTTTGTCTTGGTATGGTTGGTGTTTATTTAAAGGGAAAGTATCCTGGGGCTCAGAAAAATGAGTCTCCAGAGAGACCCTGTGCTTGGTGTCCTCTGTTCTTTGGCAGCCCTTCTAAGAAGGACCACACTTTGAGTGGCATAGGTATATGAAAAGATAATGTCCTGCCTGTCACTAGATATTTCTTCTTGTAACATCATGTGAGTCTGATCCCCGGGAAACTCTTGACTCACTTCTAGCTCGCTCATACCCTTAGTTTCCTCATGAAGGTCCAAATCTCAGCCTGCTTTATAGTGAATGCTTAGGTAAATAGGGCAGGAAAATAATTCTCTGAGGTCATGATCAGTAATGGGATGTCTGAAATGCTAACTAAATTTTTGCTATTGTCCTCATCCTTTCTAATTGATAAGGTGGTGGTTTTTTGGTTTTTTCTTTTTTTCTGGATGAGTCAAGTAAGCATTCCCAGCCCAAGTTTTCCCATTTACCTTCTTCAATTGTGAGGGAAAGTGCCTTGGAACAGGAACTTGCAAGTAACTGAAAGTCAAAAACAATAGGAGTACCTACAAGTAAGGAAAACAAAGTGAGAATGTTTGCCTTTAGGGAATACAGTCATGGACCATATGACAATTTAGACAAACCTAAGCATGATAGTAAGGTTGTTTTGATTTATTTTGTTGTTGTTTTGGTGGTTTTATTGTTTGTTTGGTTTGGTTTTGGTTTTGTTTGGTTGGCGTTTTTTTTTCAGTTTAGCTGAAGATTAGTTTCAGTTTAGCTTCAGTTTAGCTGAAGTCTATTTCTCAAGTGATAGTTATGCACCTCACAAAGTGGCATACCAGCCTCTGGGCCTGACCAGGCACTCAGGAGTTCTCTGTGTGATTCAGGCCTCATCTTATGGCTCTATGCAGTTTATTGAACTAGACATTTAACTTCTTAAATATTAAAAATATTCAATTAACTGTTCTTGGATCTATCTGGCTCTGAGATAGGAAAAATTCTAGGGTTTGAAATGCATGACTCGGCATGATTAAATGGTGAAATGAATAATGTTTTAATGAGTAATTTGTAATTATTTAATATTTAAAGAGCTCTTATGGATATTCTTGAACACCCTGTGGAAAATCTAAATTGTATGCTGATTTCATCAGGCATTCAAATCTAATCAGAATTTATTTTTATAACATCATTTTAAACATAGTCTAACAGCACACTGAACAATAATGGAAATAGAGCAGAAAAGTGTTGTGCTATAATCACTCTGCTTTTTTTAGTATAAGATCTTGACTTCTCCGTGCAAAAGATTTTTCTGCACTGAAGGACTGCAGCTGAACTCTATTTCAAGTCCCAGAGCAACCAGCTGGATTTCTCAGTAGTTCAGTAAAAGTTGAGGGCACATCAGTTTTGGTTTGTAAATACAGATGAATGTTAGCTCCTTGCTGCAGGGAGATCAGTCCCATTCACCCCTGCTGAAAATAAAGACAAAAACTGACCACAAAGGAAAACAAGAAGTTATGAAAAGGGAACAGTTTCACTCTTGACATGAAATCATTTCATCTCAGCTCAGTCCCTGGAAATCTAATTTTCTTTTAATTTGCATTTCCATAGAATGTACATTGCAGCTTTGGGCAACATTTTAATAAGATGATGTTTTCTCTAGCTAATCCTGGAAATACTCATCTCATAGGGATAGTAGAGGTTCAAGAGCACATTAAAGTATGTGAATCATAAATCATCCCAGTTTTTTTTTTAACTCCAGTATCCAGGGTCAAGAAAATTTTTGTTACACAGACTCTTAAGTAGTCCTCCAACAGCTTTAAAAATGGGTAACAGAGGACTCTGGGTGAAGGCTGTCAGAGATCCATTATTCCATATCAAAAATAACCCCTATAGGCAAAGAACATCCCCCCCCCTCCCCAAAAAAAAAACCCAAACCCCACATCTCCAGAAGCTTAACAGAAATCACAGATATTTATTAATTTCTGAAAGCAGTTTGGTATGCTTATATTTTCTGGGATGGAAGAATTGAACAGAGGCCTTCTTCCACATACACTTGATACAGTTATTGCTTCTGGGGATATCATTGTCCTGTAGAGCTGCATGAATAATTAATTTTTAATTCCATATTAGATTAATTTTACCTCATCCTCTCTTCATGAATTGTCGTCAAATAAATTGTAATTTTCTTGAATATATTTGTTATTCAGAATAGACTATAGCATTCATGAGTAATTCATTGCAGGCAGGTGACATTCAGAATTTGAGATGTTCAGGATGGACACACAGGTCATTACTGTGGCCTGTTACATGGGTAGATCTTATAGAAACAAGTTTCTATTTCCAACATTTATGTATAAATCTGAAATTAGTTTACTTTTACTGTTCTAAAATGCTATTTCTAAATTCACCACATCAGCAATAGCTCCAGTAGATTAATTGGTTGGAATAGTTGTAAGTAGGAAGACACGTTGGATTAAGTCATTAAAACAATCTGGAAAAAAACATTCATGCAAGGTTTTTATAACACGAAATCAAGTTTAGTGACCTGACATTCTGACAGAGATTAAGTAGACAATTTGTTATCCATTGTCCAGCTTCTCTTTTGGAATTGTACCTCAACTTTCCTTCTTTAGATGATGTAGATAGAATGTGATGTTGGTTGGAGTTCATCGCTTCAACTTTTTTTTTTCCCTAAAATTACCATTTCCCCCCCATTTCCATGCCACAAAACCACTGAAAGGTGAAGAAAACACATTTTTGAAAACTCACCAATTTGCTGAGACTGAAAAGAATTCCCATGGCTGTAAATGGGAACTGCTCACATGGAAACAAAAGTAATTTTTTATAGTACAATTTTTCGATCAGTCGAGTCATAAAATTCTTCCAGCTTGTTTTCACTTCTGGCCATGAAACACTTGCCTTTTGATAAATTTGTCTTGTCCAGAACTGGGTTTCCTTCTGCCCCTGAGCAGGTTTACAAGGGAATTCATTCTCATCTGAACTGGGAAAGCCAGTTAGCTGACCTCTTGCTCTTTCAGGCCAGCAGGTTTTCTCCAAAGTAGAGAGGGTTAAACATAGCAGATGTGAAATGGTGGAGCTTTGTCAATAACAGGCATGTAAAGAACAAATCTAGAACAAATCTGGAACAAATGAGTGGGGATTGAAAAAGGGTAGGGACATATAAGAAAGTCCAAGAAGGGGAAACCTAATAGAAGTGGAAATGTGAAGGGACTGGTAAATACACAAAAAGCTTGCATTATCAAAGGAAAGGAAATCACAGATGGAAAAAGAGAGGAAAAGAGGCTAAGCCCTGAACAGTGGGATCCAAGCAGCTTTTCTGTCTGGAATGTAAATAATTACTTGGACTTTCTGTGCAGTCAGTAGAGAACAGGGCGTATCTGCAGACTCCATACACCATGTGTAAGAAAGGCATTAAGGAGAAGTAGGAAAAAGTGGCTATCACTGGAGGGCCTTATTGAAAAACAGAGTCTAGGTCTCTCCACATTTTTCACAGATAAATGTAGGCAAAATGAACTCTACAGTGAAAAGAAGCAGGAGAAAATAGATAGGCAGAAATGGAGAGATCAGAAGTTGCCCAAAAGGATGCTGTTTACAGTGCTTCTTCGTTGTATCCCCAGCTAGCCTGGGAAGGAATTAGACTAGGACAGTTCTCCACTCAGAGTCTCTCCAAAGAGATAGAGTTCTCAATAGTTTGCTTTTGTATTTGAAAGGAAAGGGCACTCTTTCCTCTGCACCTTGAAACAAGAGCAATCATTGTACTTCTGTTTTGGCTCGGAGGAAAACACTTCACCATCCTGAGGCATTTGAATTCAATAGAATCCTGTAGACATGGCTCAAGGAGAATGTGGCACTCCAAGGCAAGTGTTTGTGTTTGGCTTCTGAAAGATACAGCAAATACTTTTGATACACAGCTTCAAGTTACAGGGCTCACCTTATATAATCTGAGCAGGCAGAAAGGTGAAGTCAGAATGTTTTTCTGCAAGCATCTCTTGTGAATCTGAAAAAGGGTTCACTGTTCATAAGAGGTCTGATTATCACAGAGAAAGTTCCAGTCTGGTAGGTATCATTCTGTGTGTCATACAGGGAGCAGAGAGAGAAACCGTTCAACTCTCAATCCCTCAGCTTTGTGTCTTTTACAGTTAATGATCCCCAGGCTACTTCCTTGACCTCCCTTCACTGGTATTTTATATATGACTTATGTTACTGCATGAGGAAAACACTCTCCATGCTCAAAATCCTTTAGGCAGTCAGGATGATATGAGAAAGGAGTAGAAGTTCCAGAAGGTCCATGTTCCAAACAGTTTATTTCTACTTGTGTCTTGTGGTGAGTGAGGGTGCAACTAGTGAGCTCACTAATAGCACTGAGCTGAGTATCAAGTTGACTTCCAGTCAACACTGATGCAGAAGAAGAGAAGCAGAAAGGGAAGAGAAGAGCCAGGTACAAGAAAGACAGCTGTAAGAAGCAGAGAAGAAATTATGACTACTCCCGATTTGTAGAAGCCAGTACCTCAACTTGGGTCCATATAATTCTCTTTTGATTAAGTAACAGTGACCTTTGTGGCTAATCCAGCATTTCTGACACAAATGTTGACAGGTCTGCTTTTGTGGATGAGCTCTGGTGCAATGACTTAGGTATTACAGTACACGTAAGTCTAAGTCAGATAAAGATTAGGTGCAAGAACACAGCCTTGCCATGCTCTTCCTACTTCCCTGTCCTGGTATGGGTGTAATTATTGCCCAAGAGTTGGTTCAGTTCCTGGGGTCCCCCTCCCCCTTCCGTTGCAAGGTCCAGAGGTGGGTGCAGGGGGACTACACCACGTGGCCCTGGAACCAGGAGACCTTGGGCTGCATGTACAAATCACGCGCCCGAGTCAGGTGATCTGTGCTGTATCTTAAGGTGTTGAAACCCACCCCAGGGCGTGGGACTACTTTGAACCAATTGGCCATTCAGTGGATGCTAAGTGCCTATTGGTCAGTTCTACGCTCCCCTAATGGGGTGTTTAAAGGGGTGCAATGGCCGTTAGGGTCTCCTCTTCTTCTTCTTCCTCTCGTGCTGCGAGGAACTCAAGCCTCAGCACCTGTCCAGCACCAGCCATGTGCTCAGCAGCAGCAACAGCAGCGGCAGTGGCGGCAGCATCACAGCTTATAACAAAGGTGGCGAGGCAAAACCCTCTCTTTTCCTTTCTATTCGGGATAAATCCTCCTCCTCTCCCCTTTCTCGGGAAGAAACCTTGTATCTACCGCGCCTTTCACAGGCGCAGTTGAGATTGCTTTGTATTTAGGCTCTCTGTTCTCTGACTGTTTAAACTGTTAATTCTGTGTTTCAAGCGATTTCGTGCATTTATCTTTGCCAACCGAGCATCCAAAGAACCCAGAGGGGACTATTCCGGACCCTTCCCCCGCGATTATCAATAATAAATAAAATTGATATTCGCAACATTCCCCTTAATGCCTTAATGCCATAGCTCTCTCAACACCAGAAGGAAATACAGAATAAATACAGAAGTAAAGTCTCTTTCATCTTTCCAGAGATAGTTATCTCCCCGTTATCTCTTCTGATTTAACTACCTGAGTGTTCAGCATTTTACAGGGACATTCAGTAAAGTAAAACCACAAAATGAGGGGCAAATGGTAGCAGATATCCAGTCCCGTTTCTCCCTTGTGTTGCAAAAAAAAATTAAAAGTTGAAATCTGTAAAGCATCGGCATATGAGGAACATCAATTTAAGAGTCAGAAGTAATTTAGATTATAAGCAGAATTAGTTTGCTGTTTTCATTAGAGGGTCCAGTGAGTGCAGTGGTGCTTCAGCAATCCATTTCAATGTGTAGTGCTATGCATCACAGTTTGCTGATTCTGCTTTGGATCTGTTCTCTGGAGAGACACAAGCAGCTTTAGGCAGGCCAGCCCTGAAAGGTGTGCAGGCCTTTGTCTCTTCCCAAGACTCAGCAGCAAGTGGTTTGGCAGGTCTTGCGTGCAGTATATTAGCCTGTCTTTGCTGGGGAAGGCCTGTCTCTGCCTTAGTAATAGGGATTTCAGGCTGCTGCATCACGTTGCTTTAGAGGAGAACAAAACAGATCTGTCAGACCTGAATTAAGATGGATTTTTGTTGAAAGTTCTTGGAATTGATTTCTTTCCAGTTTCCTTCTTGGTAAGTAGTCAGCACAGTTGGGCTCAACTTACAAAATATCATTGATTTCTCTTTCCAAACCACAGATGATTCAGCTTGTAATTTCCTTTACAATTATAGAGCAGGTCTCCTTAGAAACTGCTTGTATCCATTCAAAGTTTCATCTTGTGGAAACCACATTTCCCCCGTCCTTGGCCAGATTTGCTTGGCACAGGTCCAGGCAAAAAAAGGAGGAGGAAGGTACAATAAATATTCTCCTGTTCCCGTTCTCTCTTTTTTACTTTCTGAAAGAAGTTTCATAGCATTACAGTTTCATCTTTCTCTGAGTGCTTTGGGACATCAGATCGTCCCCAATGGTGGGGTCAGCTATGGGACTGCTCAAGGCTCTGCAAAAGAAGCAGCTAGTGCAATGCATAGCCTTTCTCCCCTCAGATAGGACAGGGTGCAACACAGAGGTCATGGTTTCTCTACCCTGATAGAGTGTCATGCCACCAAAGGCTAGTCTAGCCAAGCTGATTGCACAATTGGCTGTGCCTTGGCTGGCTGTATATGTTTCTCCTCATATACGCAACTTCAACAACACAAGAGGGAAGTCTCCACCTTCTCCTGGCATCCCCTGTGACCTTTAAAGCAGCTCATCCTCATGCAAGGAGTCCCTGTCACAGAAATTGCTTGGCTTCTGGAAATTTGAGAGACAGGCTCAGATAAACCACAGGATCCCGTTTGGACAGATAAATCATAGGACCTAATAACAGTTTGCAGAACGTCGCAAGTGGGAAGCATGCCCTGGGGCAAGGTCACACACAGAGTGTCCTTAACCTCTACGCTCAGTACGTTTCTGAAAAGGTCAAGATAACATTAAATTAATTTTACATCTGTAAAAAAGCCCTCAGATCCCCTGCCTTGGTAAGAGCAAAGCGAGTCTGAGCTGGCAACACAGACAAAAACAGTGCCAGTTTGATTATATTTTGCTCTGCATTGTGCCACAAGAAACCCCCAGAGTGATATAATTTCAATCACTGCAGTGGCTGTGGATTGACACTTACGTAAAAGATGTTGAAATCACATTTGTTGTGTAGAAAACTTGCATCCATACCAGTAAAGAGATAGAGGAAACATACGGAATAGGTACAAATGAGAAAGATGCTTCTATAGGACAGAAAGTTGCAGGTATGTATAAATGTTTCTCTGTGAATGTCTATGTGGAAATGTGTAGATACATATGTTTGTGCACCTACATTCACTCACACACACACATCTGAATAACAGCTATACAGAGGAATTAAAAATATTCAAAGAATATTAAACTATGCTACTTCACTAATAAATTGAGAGGAAACTAAGAAAAGATATAACAAAAAATATATACAGCCTTCAGTTTTATGAACATATACTCTTCTCTTTCATGCAATCCTCCTTAGGATCTCAATAGGGAGAGAAATATTTGTTCTTGTCATATTTATATTGTACCAGCTTTTGATAGCACGGTTCTTTATTCTGAAAAGTGAAAACAGTTCCAGTGTTTCCAGTGTTATCCTGAAAACTTATACTGCAGCAGTGTTTTTTCCTCAAACACAAGTAGGTGCGATCTGGCCTTCCCAATTCCTTTGTGTGTATTGCTTTAAATGTCTTTGTCTATCAGGCTCTTTAGACTGGACAATTCATTGAGAAATCACATGGGTTACACAAAATTACTATCTCAGAATGGAAGGCAGTATGGGACACAGCCACCAGCCCAGTATTTCATCCAGCACTGCAAAGTTATTTTCTGAAGCAAAACAGGTGTGCAGATTTCTTTTTTTTTTGTGTGTTCTGAGGTGTGGGTAAATGCCCACTCATTCCTCTGTCAGCTACAGGACAACACCTAACAGAGACTTTGCATGAATTGTCCCTTTGGGAGAGGATTTTCACATAATGCCAGTCTTGAGGTCTGCTGATCAAACAATGCTATGGGGCAGAGCTGAGAAGCTTTTCAAACACTATTAAGTCTAGACAGGCTCCTACCCAGTCTTAAATACTGTCCAGACATCATCACATATAACAAATAACTTCCATGGTCCCTTAAATATACACTGATGCATAGTCCACATTTGCACTGATGCACTTATTTTAAATCCAAATATTTAGTTAAAAGGCTGAAATCACCTCTGTTCTTCCTCTAAACAAATACAGGCTACAAATATACCATCAGGCCCAAAGAAATATTTTCCTTAGTATTACTCTTAATTGGGAGTGGGTAATGTTTTGATGAGAGCATGCTTTTTACAGATACTGCAGACTGGAATCCAGGTGTTCCCTAAGATGCGTAGCATGGGTGGTTTTCAAGAGCTTACTCAACAGTCAATGAGATCTAAGTGTCCAGAAGTTTTTTTGGTGCACTGTCTTGGAAGTCTGATTTGAGGCATATCCCCAAGCATGGTACATTCCACTTACAGACAGCACAGGAGGCAAAGATGTAAAACAGCAGCAGAAAACTGCTTCTAGATGAGCTTCCTGATGTTCTGCCTGCAAAACTGCACTTAAATTCAGAAATATACTTTGTCTTCCAAGTAATACAATGTAAGTTCTGTTTTGTCTTTTGCAATGAGCAGCAGTGGATGAGGATCATAGCGCTAATACTGCAGAACAAGGGGAAATAAGTGACCAGAATTTTCTACCCACTCTTCAGTCTCACCACAAAATTTCTGTAAAAGATGTCATTCCCAAGTACTTGCCATTTGCAAAAGAGCAGCCTTCACTGCAGCTATATGCACAATTCCTACAAGTGCTGATAAATTACTTTTGTTTTGGTCTTGAGTAACCTGTGAGTTAACCGTGATCGTTCCAAATGTGTTTATTACCTGGTATTATTCTTCGCTCACTTTTGACAAACAATCCTTGGCTTGTTGGCTTTTTGTGCACAGCCGTATTCAAAACACTCACTCAGATGCAGAAGTTAGGTTGTATGCATGCTTCTCCTGACAGAATGAAATTAATTCTCAGGAGTAGCATTTCAGATTGTAAATTAAAAAAAAAAAATATTCCAATGAATATCTTGCAATACTTGCTGGAAAGTTACAGTCTCACTCACTTATTTGCTACCACGTAGCAAATTGGTACAGAAAGTTACAAGGCTTCAGGGATCACATCTGAAAATGAGATGTTTTTAGATTTTCAAGATTTTCAACAGATTTCACAGCCCACAAACCCCAATGAAAGTCAGTGGGACACTGTAATTCCATTTCATTAGGACTTAAATGAAATGTTCCGCCTCTGCCTTATTAGGACAGCTGAAGCCGGCTTGCTTGAATCACAAAATATTTTCAGAGTATTTTGCTGGGGATGTTCTTTCTAGCCTCATGAAGATGTCTGTTTGCTGTGTGGCTTGTATAGCATAAACCTGTTCTGCTTCCCAAACCCTCTGCCTAATGTTAGGATGCATGATGCTTCTCATTTGCACTCCCAGCTCTCAGCAGCCCTATGCATCTGCACAGAGATGGGTTTCGAAAGCTGAGTAGGGGTTTCACAGGGAGAATCAGAGCAGTCAGATGCATAGCAAAACAGAAAAGATGTGGTCATCTGAGAGAAACAGCAGTGCAATGGCTGAGGTTGTGCAAACAGTTCCCGGAGCTCTCTGTCACACTTTGTGTCTCCTCTTCCTCTACCCCTGTGTTGCTAGGATATTTGTCAACGGAATGGAAATTATACTGTTCCTGAGGAGAAATAGAATTTAATATTAATACTGTCTCCTGTGGAAAAGCGAGAGTGAGTCAGAGCTGAATAGAGTTTGTTTTATATACAAAGTCTTTCGTTCTGCAAGGTAACTCAAAGCACAATGCTGTGAATTTAATGCAACCAGCTCTGGTGCCTGTGCAGGCAAACACAGCAGGCTTTATGCATTAAGAAGCAACGTGCCAGAAGCCATTAGGAGCAGCTTCCCTAATGAAAAAAATAGAGGAGAAAGGCTCATCAGAGTCTTTCTCAGTGGGCAGTATTTTATAAGTGCTGCGAGAAGTTTTGAATACACACTGGGCTGAAATCGGGTAGGATCACCTCACTTTAAATGGACTTTGCTTTGTCTCTGTCTTTCCAGCTTTCTTTGGCTTACCTTTTGTTTATATTTCTCCTCAAAATGAAGATGTTCTGTTCTGCTTAGCAGTGACTCCTATGTCTATGCTGCCCTTATTTCCAAACAAGGTAACATAATATAATTTAAAATGTCAGGATTCAATGAGACAAAGCTCAAAATTAGCAGCTTCATCTGTTTCTTTTAAGTAAGAAGTCCACCTTAGCTTTTAGTGGCCTTTCTGTCATGCCACATCATGTTTGTCCTGTCATGTCTTCATAACACCCCTTATCAGAAGCTTTTACAAGAAGATGGTGCTTTCCCATACTTGAATTCCCTATGGGGAAGGAGGTTACTTGCTGAAGTAACCCTACACAGCTTTGTGTGCTGGTGTATGAATATCACTGCCTGGCCAAACTCTCTTAGCAAACAACAGGCCACTGCTACTTCTGTTCTGCTCTGAGATTCTGCTTTCCCTGTTTGTGGCCAGGCATGGACAGACATAAGAGGAAGGAGGAGAGGAAGGATAGCAGAACTAGGGAAAAATATGGTATTTTGTTGATGCTTGCAGGATCCAAGGCAGATGGTCAGTCACAGATGGATGCTTTGGAATGGCAGGTCAGCCACAACAGCTATCATTCTGGTTGCTGGCTCTTTTCCCCAGTTAACTGTGTGGCCTGCTCAGCTTGCTTGTTCTCTTTTCTGTTTTTTACAGATCTTTCCCAGTCTGGGCAGCTCTGGATGGCTCATAACATATCAGCCTGTTTGCTGCAGTACAGTCAGTCTCAAGATGGCTGAAAAGCTAAGTGCAAGATGGAGAGAAAAGGCAGATGATGGAAGAGGAACTTTAGAGGAAGATGAGGCAGGAGGATTGTGTATTTCTCTGTCCTTGCCCAAGCACTGGGTATGACTGTCAAGGGTTCCAGCGGGGATCTCATGGAGCTACCATGGCTCTTCAGGTACAAAAAGGCTTTGGTACTTGAGTGGAGCACATGCAGATCCCTATCCTTTCTGCAAGTCCTCCTTTCCACTTTCATCCGCCTTTTTTTTTTTTTTTTTTTCCTGAAGGTCAAAAGGGAGACAGATTCATCTCTTCATTATCTTATGTTATTAATTCTGGTGCACTTTTTAATGAACTCATTTCTGACTCCAAGCAAACCCTACACATTCCTTAGGCTTTTCCAGCTGGAGGGTTTTATTGGTGTAATTCAATATCCTTCTCCTCCTTCTGCATCTTTCCCGTTTATGCTCAGCATTCAAGACTAACAGAATGTTTACAGATCTGATGTACACTTTCCAAGCTTCTATTCCCAACTTGTGTAAGCCAGCAAAGCCTCAGTCATTACTGTGCATGCTCATATGAATCCACAACTGAATTTAAGAACCCCTCAGCTTTACTAATGTTAATAAAAAGTGGCAAGAAATGCTTCACTGCTGCTTTCTACCTGGCCCCATCCTTGGGCTTTTAATGCCCACAAGGTGAAGAGCTACACTGGCATGACTTTATGTGTTGAGACTTTAGCTGCTATTTTTGATGCTCTTGCCACCTGCCATTCAGAAGTACCAATAATTTGGAGGTAACAAAGTGAGGGGATCTCTAACAAGCATTGCATCATGGAAATATGCTCTTAGTGCTTTCAAATGGTTAAAATGTTCCAATATAACCTTAACTGTACTTTTCTTCCTTAACTTTATTAGCTACTTCAATTTAATAAAATCCTCCTGCAAGGAGAAACAGTGGAAGAAGAGGAAAAAAAAAAAAAAAAAAGAACAAGAACAAACCCCTTCAAAGTCACGTGAAATTATTTTTGAATCAGATGCAAATTCAGTCCTGTTGTTCACAAATTGCTGTGTGCAGCCTTTCTGTGATGAGTCCTGAAGCAAGGGCAGAAGTGCTATCTCTACAGCACCATGAAGCTTTATGACAGCAAACCTATGAGGGAAACACTGTACCATTGATACAGCTCAACCTCCAGCCAGCAGAGCTCACTGGGTGAGTGCCTGCTGGCATTGTTATGCACATCAGTAACCTAAAGCAATTGGAGCCTAAGGAATAAAGCTGGGGTTGTAGTGGGTTACGAAGAGAGGATTACAGGCTGCACAGTCACCATGCACACACAAGCAGAGGCTAGGAAGACTTCTGAAAGCTTATGGCTGCTGAACTTTACTCTTCTCGCCAGAGTTTATGACCACATCAACAGGTACAGGCAATATGCTTCTTGCTTTCTGCATGAATTTAGTAACTGAGAAAATGCCTGTCCCTTTATGCAGGCATTATCACAGAAGTGGTAAATGCAGACAGAGAATAAATGTACCAAAGGTCTCCTGGTCCTTTCTACCAGCTTGTTTGGTAAACATGGCCTTATGTCTTTCATCTCCATGCTCTACAGCTCCTTGAAAGCTGTGAATCTTGGGGTTTGTGGCACCATCAGAGTGGAGTTGCAGTGTTTTGTTAGAAGAATGTGACCAGCAGCACCTCCTGGAGATATGCAATATCGTTCCTGAGTGTGGCATGAGTTCAGTGAATATCAAAAGTCTTAGCACCAACTGAGGATGATTGAATCCTGGACAATTAAAATTATTTTAGGAAAAAACTAACATCAGTTGCATCATTTAGATTTTTAGGATGAAATTTTGCTCTACAAAGCACTGGAAGGAAGGGAGAGATGCTGAGTGTAGCCAAACAGCTTATTTCTTCTGATTGAGCCCATAAAACTGATATATCAGACAGGATTCCTGCTACTCTTGTTAATCTCAGCAGGAGTACTGCCACATCACTGGGGGATGCTGACTGCCAACAGAAGGCTCAGCAGCTCCAGCTTTTAATTGTGAATGGTACCTTCAGACCCCATCATTCACACTTGGCAAAAGCTAACCAGTTTTACAACCTTCTGCTGCTTTGACCAATGCTGCTCTGTCTGTGGTTAAGCTAGCTTTTATGTGCTGCTGGAGGTTTCTCCTGCACAAGCTTTTCTGTGCTTTTGGGTGTAGGTGGCCTTTTGACCCACTGGGGCAGCCACAATGAGCTGTGTGTGTATTCATCTCACAGCAGATTTATTTTCATCTCCCCCACCTGTCATCCAGGTCACATTACCCAATAAGAAGTCATGGTTTTACCTCTCCTTTTTGAACCATGCTTGTAAGTTATCCCTTGGGACAGCTTCAGCTGGAAAGAGCATGTCGGTTGAAAGGGTTCAGTTGGGTGTGAATTAAATGGATTGTACAGACATAGAGTTCCCAGGAAATGCAAGCGACTACCTTCTCTCTTGCCGTCACTTTCTGTGGGACTCTTACTCTGCCTCTGGTAGATATAATATTAAAGTGGTATTAATCTGTATTATTCCCCTTTGTTCACATTCAGGAACTTATGTAGATGAAACCATACCATCTGCATGTGGTTCATTCTTGTCCTCTACATCCATATTAAAGCATTAAAATACACCCTACCTTTAAAAAAAAAAAAA